>JASCZW010007274.1:0-70149 GCA_034211315.2 Aedes japonicus
AAAGATAAGACTTGAAGACGCAGAAGAAGGTAAAAACTAACTAACAACGTGTCTAATTGATTTGAAAAGCACAGAAACTGTTTGTTTTTTCTGGTGGAGCTGTGCGAATCATGGCGAAAATGTTAGTTTAAATTCTATAAAAAATCTAACTTTCGAAAGAAAAGGCGATAAAATGGTCCACTTAATGTCGTTTGTCAAGAACAAGACTATTAACATTAGGATCTTTAGACCATTTCGCTTCAGATTTATAATTCTCTACAGAAAAATTTGTTCGGCAGTTTGATTAGATTCGTTTTACTCATATCTTAAGTAAAACATCTTAAAAATGAGGCAAAAAAATGAGGCAAGAGAGAAAAACTGTGAAGAGCAAAACTGTCAAATGTAAAAATGCAAGAGTAAAAATGTCTTCAAGATTAGTCATTTAATTAGTTCTTAAACTTATGAATAAATAAAAGAATGTAAATATACTAATATACTAATAAAGTAATAAATAAATAAACACAAAAATAAATCAATTGGTACATACATAAATATTTAAAAACATAAACACACGAAAAAATTTTATGTATAGGCAATAAATAAATACATATTTAAATATATAAATGAGTGAACAAATGTGTTCAACTATGATTGAATTTATAAATTAATGAAGAAATAAATTAATTAACATATAAATAAAAACACTAACTGAATCAATCTTTATCTATCTATCTATATATATATAAATGGATTTCTGTCTGTCTGTCTGTCTGTCTGTCTGTCTGTCTGTCTGTCTGTCTGAACCTAATAGGCTCGAAAACTACTGAACCGATCAGCGTGAAATTTTGTATGGAAAAGATATTGGGGCCGGGAAAGGTTCTTATGATGGTTTGAGACCCCTCCCTTCTCTGGAACGGGGGGCTCCCATACAAATGAAGCACAAATTTCTGCATAACTCGAGAACTGATCAAGCAAAGGAACCCAAATTAAGCATGCGGAAGTTTTTGGAGGCAATAAATGTTTATACGGTAGTCAGAGACCCCTCCCCTCTCTAAAAAGGGAGGCTCCCATACAAATGAAACAGAATTTTCTGCATATCTCAAGAACTAATCAAGCAAATGGAACCAAATTTTGCATGTGGGGTTTTGTGGAGACAATTTTTTTTCTATGGTGGTTTGAGACCCCTCCCCTCTCCTAGGAGGGGTGCTGTCATACAAATGAAACTAAAATTTCTCCATAACTCTAGATCTAATAAAGCAAAAGGAACCAAATTTGGCATGCGGGGATTTTAAAGGCAATGATTGTTTCTACGATAGTATGAGACCCCTCTTCTCTCTCTGGGAAGTGGGGGGGAGTGTCATATAAATGAAACAAAAGTTTCTATATATCTCGAGAACTAATCAAATGGAACCAAATTTGGCATGTAGAGATTTTTGAAGGCAAGAAATATTTCTAAGGTGATTCTTCATCCCTCCGCCCTCTGTAAGAGGGGGGCTCTCATTCAAATGAAACACACGTTTGTGCATAACTCGAGAACTAATCAAGCGCCCTCTGTAAGAGGGGGGCTCTCATACAAATGAAACACACATTTGTGCATAACTCGAGAACTAATCAAGCATATGGAAGCAAATTTGACATCTGAAGGTTTTTGGAGGACCGAAATGTATCTATAGAGGGTTGAGACTCCTCTGTCATCTGGAATGGGCCAAAGGGGGGCTTCCATACAAATGAAACACAAATTTCTGAATAACTCGAGAACTTATCAAGTTAATGGAACCAAACTTGGCGTGTGGAGTTTTTCGAAGGCAAGAAATGTTTCTATTGTGGTTTGAGACTCCTCCGCTCACTGAAAGAGGGGTCTCTAATATATATGAAACACGAATTTTTGCATAACTCGAGAACAAATCAAGCAAATGGAACCAAATTTGGTAAATGGAGGTTTTTGAAGAAAACAAATGTTTCTAAGGTGGTTTGAGACCCCTCCGCCTTCCGAAAGGAGAGACTTCCATAAAAATGAAACATAATTTTTAGCATAACTCCGAGAGCCAATGAAGCAAATGAAACCAAATTTGGCATGTTGAAGGTTTTTGGAGGCAAGAAATATTTCTATGGAAGTTCAATACCCCTCCCCATTTTGAAAGGGGGGGGCATCCCATACAAATAAAAAGCAAATTTCTGCATAACTGGAGAACTAATCAAGTAAATCAAACCAATTTTAGCATATGGAGGTTTTTGGAGGCTAGATTTCTATATGCATAAAAATGAATTTCTGTCTGTCTGTTTGTTTGTCAGACCCTTATAGACTCGGAAAGTTCTGAACCGACCAACGTGAAAATTTATATGAAGGGGTTTTGGGGCTGGAGAAGGTTCTTATGATTGTTTGAGACCCCTACTCTCTCAGGAAGGAGGCTCTCTTACTAAATGAGACACAAATTACTTCATAACTCAAGAACTAATCATGCAAATGGAACCAAATTTGGTATAGGCGAGTTTTTGAAGGCAAAGAAATGTTTTTATTGTAGTTTGAAGCCCCTCCTCTCTATGAAAAGCGGGGTCCCCATACAAATGAAACACAAATTTCAAACAAACATGAGAACTATGCCTACTGCTATGCAAATTTGTATGCAGTGAGGCCGGAAAATTTGTATGCAGTATGTCCGGATTTTTTATGCTGGGATTTTTGGAGTCGGTGAAGGTTCGTTTGATGATTCGAGACTCCTCCCTCATCTGGAAGGGGTGCTCCCACACCAATGAAACACAAATTGCCACATCACTCGAAAACTAATCAAGCAAATGGAACCAACTTTGGCATATGGGGAGTTTTAGACAAGATTTTTTCTAAGGTGGTTTGAGACCTCATCTCTCTGGTGGGAGGGGGTGGGGGGTGGCCTCTCAAACAAATCGAAACAGAAATTGGAACCAAACATGAGAATTATCCATGCAACTTAAACTCAAAATGTGTATTTCTAGGTAAGAAGCATGTACTGATAGAAGTTTGACCCCTGCTTAGCCAAGAATGGGGGTGCTTGAGTTACTCTCAGTGCTACATTATGCACAAGAAGTTGATCAAAGGTTATGCAAGGGAAAAATTACATTCAAACTGACAGAATACGGCTTCGTTTGATGATACATTTTTTTGTCAATGAAATGCTTCTACGCAGAAAGAAATACCTATAGAAACTACCGATCCAAAAGTTTAATTAAAAACATAAATCTTTGTTTTTTTTTTTCAGAAATTACATTAGTAAACGAAAATATTTTAACCAGATGCATTCACAAAAACAACATAAATGAGCAGGTTCTATTAAATTTTCATTCATTTAGTTGCATGCGTAGCAAGGCTCGCACCGGGTTCAGCTAGTATATATATAAACATGAATTTCTGTTTATATGTCTGTCTGAACCTAATGGACTCGGTGACTACTGAACCGATCGGCGTGAAATTTTGTATTGAGAAGTTTTTGAGACCGGAGAAGGTTCAAAAGATAATAAGAGACCCCTCCTTTCTCTGAAAAAGAGGGGCTCCCATAAAAATGAAACACAAATTTTTGCATAACTCGAGAAATAATCAAGCAAAGGAAACCAAATTTAGCATGTGAGTGTTTTTAGAAGCAAGAAATGTTTCTATGGTGGTTTGAGACCCCTCTCCTCTTTGGAAGGGCTCCCATACAAATGAAACAGAAGTTTCTGCATAACTCAAGAACTAATCATGCAAATGAAATCAAATTTTATTTGTGGAATTTTCTGGAAGTTAGAAATGTTTCTATAGGTGGTTCGATACCCCTCATCCTCTAAAAGGGGGATGCGGGCTATCATATAAATTAGACTGAAATTTCTGCATAACTCTGAGAACTAATTAAGCAAATGGAACCAAATTTTGAATGTGGGAATTTTGAAGGCAAAATCTCTCTGGTAGCGCCCCTCCTCTCTCTGGTAGACCCATCCTATCTCAGGAGGGCTCACATACAAAATGGAAACACAAATTTCTGAGTATCTCGAGAACTTATCAAGTTGATGGTACCAAATTTAGCATGTGGAGATTTTTGAAGGCAAGAAATGTTTCATTTGTTTCATACAAATTAAACACGAATTTCTGCATAATTCGAGAACTAATCAAGCAAATGAAACCAAATTTGGCATGCGGAAATTTTTGAAGGCAATTAATGTATCTAAGGTGATTTGAAACCCTTCCACTTTCTGAAAAGAGGGCTCCCTTACAAATGAAACACAAATTTCTGCATAACGAGAGCCAATTAAGCAAATAAACCCAAATTTGCAATATCGGGGTTTTTGGAGGCAGGATTTCTATAAATATAAAAGTGAATTTCTGTCTAGCTGACCCTTATCGACTCGGAAAGATCTGAACCGATCTGCGAGAAAATTTGTATGCAGGTGTTTTTGGGGCTGGGAAAGGTTCTGATGATTGTTTGAGACTCTTTCTCTCAGGAAGGAAGGGGCTCTCATACAAATGAAACACAAATTTCTGCATAACTCTGGTAGGGAACTACTGGGAACTACCGTCCGCTACACTACCGGTTGCGAACGAGTTCTTAGTCACTTCTCGAGAAATTCGTCAATCATCACTGGTTGTAGTCTTCCTCTACCTACTTTTATAAGTTCGATTTGTCAAACTTTCAAGTTAAAGTTAACTTCTTACATATTTTTTGTATTCATGCATCATTAGTTCCATATTATTGAAGAAGTTCTCTGTTCGAGCGACTTTCCTGGCGATTTTTACGATGAATTTACGGATATCTACAGAAATGTGCTATTTTACTATCGTAACAGATTAAGGAGAAATCAGAAAAGAACCAGCCACCGGCTGAAAGTCTCATAAATGAAGAAAAAACAAACAAACACACAACATATTAAGGAGTGTATCCAAACGTATTTACCCAAATAACACACAAAACATCTTTTTAGAATGATTTATAATAGCTTGTATTATAAATGTGTCATAAACGTTTTGCAAAACATGTTAAGTTTGAAGCGGTTTTTAACTCTCGTATTCCATATATCACTCTGACATCGACCGTTTGTCTAAAAATACTTTCTTCACTGCTGCAAGTGATTAATACTTATTGTTCTTAAAAAAAATGGTTCCATACATTTATAATACATAAACAGGACAAGATTTTAGATGTTGATGTTTATATGCTGTTGAAATTACATTGCACCAACCTTGCAAAACATATTCTTTTTTCTCATTACGATGAATTTGTTGAACAAGATTGTGGTTACACTTCCAACGGGAACCATATCATAGATACTCAGAGTTTACTTTTCAACAATCTGAGTTAGCTTAGCAAAGAAGCTACAAACCTATCACGCCAAGGACTAGTGTTCAAATCCCACGCTTGGGGATGTTTTTTTTTGTATGGGGATATTTTTTTCCATTTTAAAGTATGTATTAAAGTATGAAATAAAGTATTACGCACCTAAATCTATAACCTGTTTTTGTCATTCAGCAGTACTTTCAACTTGTTTAAAACAAGCTGTGTTGCTTGGGTATAAACCTTATAAAAATTATCTAGCCGTCGTCGGTGGTGTAGTGGTAAGCGTGACTGCTACTTGGCACCCCAGTGGGTCTGGGTTCAATCCCAGTCGAAATAATCTCCCAGGCGAAATAATCTGGTCACGTCTTCCTTCGGAAGGGAAGTAAAGCCGTTGGTCCCGGCTCATCTTCATGAGTCAATAGGTAGGGTCCAGGTGGTGGAGTCGTCTTCCTGGCGTCGGTGATTGTCACGAAAATCCCCAAAGCTAATAGTAAACAATAATTTTAAACGTCGATCTGTCACGAATCACGAGAATCCAACGGTATTCAACTACTTCATGTGGTAGAACTAACATGGTCTACCGGATTGTACTATCAATTCACGAGAATGATTTTAGATTCAAGAGAAATCGACGTTTATGCCATTGTTTACAATTGGTTTTAAGGCCCTTATCATGAATTACTCGAGAATGAAAATAAAACTAAGAACAAATCGCATTTTTTTATAGCGATGTATTTTATAAGAGTTTAACATTTTAAATTATCGATTAAATTAACAAATCAATCAGATTGTTGATTTGGGTAGTATGATCGTTTTAAAGCCTTTATTTCGTTCATCAAGGTCTGCAAGTTGAGGTTTTTGAGCACTTTTTGGACGCTGTGAACGACGTGCCTTTATAAGGCTCCGAATGCCCAGTAGCATTCAATCGGTCGCAGTTGGGGACAATTACTTGCTAAACGAGACCCGTCTCACCGAATTTTTGATTAGAAACTGTCGTTGGTGACAATCTCCACAACCAGTATGTTGGAATGGAATCGGTATGGAATGGAATTGAGCTTCCGGCAGTGTTATGGAATCGTCTTCCACGTACGTCTTCCAGTCGTCCATCAAAACACACTGGGATGGATTGTTCAGAATACGGTTGTACAGCTTTCGAGCCCTATTTTGACACGACAGTTCTACTCCAGAGAATGATTTGGGACTTTCTGTTTGCTGTAACTCTTCAAACCATTTCTTTTTTATTACACTGGCATCATCCCGATGCTGGTCCTGTATTTCTTAGTGCAAATCACGAGTAAAGGCTGATTTGTTCTACTAAAAAATTGCGGTCCAATGCCGGACTGCTGGAACCGGGTATTCGCCCAGTTCTCGGCAGATTCTGCAGGGAGTACTGCTCATCATTCTTCAAAATCACTCGTTTCACACATGCTGGATGCATTTTGACCTTTCTGGTAATCTCATTGTACCTCTAGAAGCACACTTGTTTCAAAGTAGTTAAAGTAACTGCAATGTGACTCAAATGACACCTATGTGTTGCTTGGGACGTTACATTTTTTTCAGTACACCAAGTGTGCAGCATTTTCTATGGTATTTCAACTCAAATCCACAATTTTGCAAAGAAACGGTGATAATGAAAAGAAACGACGGGAAATAGGCTTTTTGGCATGTGAACAAAACCTAATACCAATACACAATAAAATAATAGCGTTTCAGCTCAGTTACGTATCAAATTTGTTTTACTACTTTCTGATACACTCCTGCAAACGCGGACCAGTAATGAAAAATCAATAACAAACAATTGTTTTGACGCTCGCCTACAGTTTGAAGGGCTATTCGCTCGCGAATAACGATGGTATGTAATTGTGTTCTTAGTATTGTGCACTTAATTTTGTCCAGGTAAAAATAGAGTATAGCAGATGCGTACTTTATTTTGTCCAGTACTGGATAGCACCCTTCATTTTGACTACCTAATTGAATAGCGCAAAAATCATAATTGATCACTTAATGCGTTATACTTGAACATCTATGGTAGAACAATTTAAGCTGAATATATTTGCGATCATTTTAGATCAGTCCTACTGACACATTTATTTCTGAAAAAGTCGAATAGAATGAATACCAGTTGTGAACGCTATAAATACATACCAACCAAAAGAACCAACGAGGCAAAAATCAGCATAAATGCAAGCGGTAGAATAATCACTTCCGCTGCAATTTCAAACCGATCACATGAGTCCCACATCGAGATAAACGAAGCATAACGATCGCCGAAAACAATTTACATTCCACGGCACTCGCACGACAAGCAAATACTTAGAGATGTCTGCACTTGGTATCTACCAAGGTGGTTTCCCACTCACCCTAGGCTGTGGCAATTCGCATGAACAGCAAGACAAAAGACCGAACATCATATTTGGAATGTTAATTGAAGTTCGAACTCATATGAGTTCCGATTGTGTTTCGCCGTGTAACATCCAATATGTACCTTCAACAGCTCGGGCGAAAAAGGTACAAACAAATCGTTCAGAACTAATTGAAGACCATTTTTCTCCGGTTTTTTCCGATGCATTGTGCTTTTTGCACAATGCTAAACGCTCAGTTAAACACTGAAAACACACAGGCACGAGGTGACGATACTGGCTGCTGTTCCGGCCGCATCAAATCACACAGGCGCCTTCGAGATGGATTGGAGTTGCGTGATGCTTTATCATCTCAAAGTGAAGAAGAACGTTTGCCGCCTTCTCGCAGAAGGGTTAATGTCATCTTCGGACGTACCGAATGGAATTATGGAAAACATATGCTAAATAGTTGTGAGTTGTGACAGTTTGGGTGTGGGCGGACCCCGGCGGACTCGTGCGCGTGCTAAATCGTGTTTACCAGAGGCGTAAACGGCTATTTCCGCTGTACGGCTTCGAGTGGCGTGTAAACAAAGCTAATAAAGCGCCGTCGTCATCGTTGGTTGGCTATGCTTCATGGTGGGAGAAATTGTTCAGACTTCAAATGCGTTGCGTGCGGCAGCGGTTCGGCGGACCAGTAAGATACCTGAAATGGTCACGGCGCTGATTGAGAAGCTTGAAACAGTGGTGCAAAAAGCGAGCCGCTTCCTATATTGATTTTTTTTTTCGGTGTTCAATATTCGTTACGAAGTGATGCTGCTTTTTTGGTTATGTCACCTACGAAACAGAACCGAAACCGAAATAATAATGATCCATGCGACGGGGACACCAACGGGAGGAGGCGTAGCAGGGGCGCCATGGAATAAGTGGCCGCGTACGTGGAGTCAATTTTGGATATCGACTCATTAAAACCGGCCTTATCGAGGGTACGGCGGGCGTTCGATCGCAAGAACTGTGCATGTTGTAGATTTTGAATCAATTTTTTCGCTGTCGGAAGCACCCACTCAATTGCACTGGCTAATAAGCGACTAGTTTCAGGGTTGTAAAATTTATGCTGCTTCGCGCAGAGAGTTTCTGGTGTTTGTGGAGGAAGAAATTTATTAACTTCGAATTAAGTCATTTGGAAATTCGTGGTCCGTGAGCGATAATGGTTTCGGATTGGGAACAATATCTGAATATCTATTTTGATGGTCGTAGGCATTTCCGTTTGCGATCGATGATGGTTTGTTACGAGCGATATTTGTCTTTGTTTATCGATAGGTTGAAAAAAAATGATTTCGAACAATCCACGAGAAGTGAAGGCATAATACGATTCGTAGTTACATTCCTATCATATGGTTCTGCTGAAATGGAATGCAGTGAAAAGCACGTACTTGAAATAAACGCTTGCTGGAAATGTAATAGACTGCTTATGAAGATGTGTGCTTAGCAAGAAATATTTTTAAGCTTCCACAACTAAAAGTTGTTTACATCTAAGTTTAGTAAGCTCAAAACGTAGAATTATACGTATTATATTGTTCTTAATTACCCCAGAGTATTTATTATATATTCTTTGAACACTCCCCATTGTTCTTTCATTCTTGTATCAAAATTGAAATATGATCATTTGTACTGATTGAATGGATTTTAATTAATTCATATCAATAATAAATAATCAATAAGTGATCAAAATTATCGAAAACTAACTAAACATAGCGTTTATCACCAACTAACTGTCATTTAATCAAATATGAACGATAGTTGTAACTATTCCAATATCAGTTGGATTGACACTTGACAAATTTCACGTTCAAAATACACATAAAGATTAATGATCGTTAGATCTTTGCTAAAATTGAAAAGTTGCGTTGGTTCTTTTTCGTAGAACGCGGTCTGCTTTCACAACAAAAACGTTTAATCTGTCCAATCAAAATTTTCCTGCTTGCTCCATTAAAAAGTGGAAACTTTCAAAACGAATTGTAGAACTGTCAAATCGAAACCGTGGCAGCGTTGAAAATGAGAGCAAATTATTTTTATTCCAAAATAAACTTTCAACGAGAAAATGTCGTGTAATTAAAATAAAAACATGCCATTTTGGTTTCTAATTTAAAAATTTTTAACAC
Source organism: Aedes japonicus (assembly GCA_034211315.2). Taxonomy (NCBI): domain Eukaryota; kingdom Metazoa; phylum Arthropoda; class Insecta; order Diptera; family Culicidae; genus Aedes; species Aedes japonicus. The sequence continues at coordinate 9,754 of JASCZW010007274.1, forward strand.
TAAAAGGTTCATTTTTCAGATAAATTGTAGAATTTTCAAACCGAAAGCGTGGCATGAAAGTAACTTATTTTTATTCCAATATGAACTTTCAAGATGAAAGCGTCGTGCAATTAAAATAAAAGAATAATTTTTGGACTGAAATAATAAAAAAATTGTTGCATAGAAAGGTTTTGTTTTTACATTAATCTCTATAAATTTCACAGCATGCCTCAGACAAACTGCAGGTAGTCTGTCTGAACAATTCTTTCTTGCATACAATTGCTAAGAATTCTTATATGTAAGTCGTAGAATGTCATCCGCATTCGTCCATTCAAATGACAATCCACCATCGACCATGCTCACGCAGTTCTGACCAACAACTCGGCTAAAAAGTGCTCCGAAGGTACTCCCAAATCATATATTATACGAACGAATTCTCTCCAATGTTTGTTCCATGCGCAGTCAAATGTGATCGATCAGCGATTGTAGCATATCTATCGGCCTCCATTATCACCCTTCACCTGGAAATAATAGTGGCAAAAGAATTACTCACTTTCAGGAACTACTTAAATCGAAAGCATAACTGACCTACTTTTTTTTTTACAGAAAACGAACACGAACAAACCATTTTCCTCGCAATTTTCACACAACGCGTACCAAAGCAATTTTGGACATCTGACAACTGAAATCGACAAACATTTTTGATTACAACCTATCTGACAAACGAAAACAATTGCTTCTTCCTTGAATTTTTTGATCTTGGCAACTTACCTCATTAATCTACCACAGCCTTTTCGATGAACAAGAGTCCTATTCGATAGAATTGGAAGCTTACATGGGTAGATTTTGCATTATGAGAAGTTCACGGGAGAAGTTATTGTTCACATTTGTCAGTTAGGCCCCAATGAAAAATCTTTCTCGAAATATTTCCCACCAAAACAAATCGATCAATGCCAAAGCACTACAGGCATGACAAAACAAATCAACTAACCCTCTCACACTCGCTTCGTGTGACGATCAGGGATGCCATATTCACAGACATGTCTGTAAATTTGCAGACTTTTCAATTTTATTGCAGACTTTTTTAACGATGCAGACATTTAGCAGACATTTTATTTATGTTGCAGACTTTTACAGACATTTGAAATATTGTTTAAATTTCAAATAAAGGTATTCTATGAAGTTCGGATTTAAAACGGACGCAGTACGCAGTATAGTATTTAAACGCAGTATAGTAGATAAGGTAAGAAGGTTTGTTGAAATGTTTTGAAATATGGTAGGTATCATTTAAAGTAGAAATCCTCGAAGAAACAAAAGCGGTGGGCCACTTGGAGACACAATGGGCCCGGAGATAAGTATTGGATAGGCCCTTTCCGAGGGTAACATGGAGTCCCTACTTATGGTAGTGTTCAATCCCACGCTAGAAATTACTGTCAAAGCGTTGGTAATATTGGTCCTATGCTAGTCACAACGAAAATCAAGGTTCACAACAACACAAATCATATTTGAGAAACTTAGAGACTTCCTCGAAAAAAAAAATTCTCCTATGGTCAGGTAGAAATTTCTCAGAAGTATTGGGAGCAAGCAGTTCATGCAAGAAGAACCTTCAAAAATTATTTACCGAAGTTCAAGATCATACTTACCAGAATTTCAAGACAGAACTTCCCCAAGAATCAGGAGAGGACTTATCAGAGCTTCAAGAAGAAGTGTAGGGAAGACTACTTCTCTGAAGTTTGGAATTTTTCAGTGGTTTTGGAGTTCTTCCCAGAAATTCAAGATTGAACTTCCCAGAAGTTCAGGAAAAAAAACTTTCCCAAATTTCAGACGGGAGCTAACCAAGAAGGGTACTACCTATAATTTCACAAAATATCAGGAAAAAAAATCCTCAGGACGATGCGTCATAGAAGTTGAGGAAAGAATTACTCTCAAGCTCAGGAAATAACTTCCCAGGAAGAAACTTTCCAAAATGTTGGTTGAAACTTCCTAGCAGTGCTTGGCAGCTTTTCCAAAGCTCAGAGGAGAACATTCTGCATTTCAGAATTAGGATTTCTCAAAATTCTGTAGGGAGAACAGAATGAAACTTTCCAGGAGCATTGGGGGTACTTCCTTCTAATTTGAGCACGAATTTCCCAATAGTTCCGGATCAAACTTTCCCAAAGTTCCCGGGTCCAGGAAGAAATTTCAAGAACAAATTTAAGGGAATTTTCCTAAAAATTTTGGAATAAAATTTTCCTCGCAGTGCCAGATGGAACTAATCAGAAGTTTGAAAAAGAATAAGCTCAGGAAAAAACTTCTCCGAATTTCAAGCAGACCCCTGCCAGAGAGGGCACTACATGTAGGGTCAAGAATGTATTTTTCAAAAAAATCAGTAAGGTAAACTGATCAGAAGTTCACAAGAGGACTTCTCAGAAGTTGCGAAGAGATCAAAAGTTCAGTTGGAATTACCCAGAAGTGCTAGAGAGCTTCCCTAAAGTATCCGAATCAAACATTTCAGAATGAGAACTGCTCGAAGTTCACAAAATCTCAGAAGTTATGGTAGATTCTTTTGATAAAATCAGGAAGAACCTTTCCAGAAGTATAGGGAGATCTTTCTAGTAGTTCAAGCAGGAATTTCTCAGAAATTCAGAAACAAACTTCCCCGAAGTTCAGGACTCTGAAGTTCAGAAGATATTATTTCGGCAGTTCAGAAAAGAACTTTTCAGAAATTTAGGAAGAAACTTCTAGCAACTTAAGAAGATTTTCCAAGAAATTCTGAAGAGTATTTTCTCAAAGTTTTGCAGAAACTTTCCTCGTAGTTCAGAATGGGACTTATCAGAAGTTTAGAAAGTAACTATGTTCAGGAAAAAAAATTACCAAATGTTTCTGGAAGGTAAGGTTAGGTTCTTAAATGTGAATTTCGAAGAAAATAAGGAGTGACTGCCAAGAAGTTCATGAGGAATTTTGCCTGAATTTCTGGAGGAAACTTCCCAGAATAAAGCAAAGAGCCTTGCAGAAGATCTGGAGACAGTTTCCTTGAAATTTAAGAGATTATCACTGACTAACCGAAGAAGCAGTCTATACAAAAATCATTCTTATGACCATAATGATATTGATGATCATGAGTGATGATGACACCATATTAAAATATGGTACATACCATCAATGGTAATTGTTGAATAAAAAAAAATCTGTTGAATTAATCAAATGAAAACTAAATTTTGATTTTAAAATACAAAACTGGAAAGAGCGTTACAGGGGAAAAAATAACTATGGAAAATTGTGTCATCTATGCGAATGCTTCAAGCTTCAGTTCACTTCCAAGAAAAAGATGCAGACATGTATACATAATCACACAAATAGTGATAATGACATAACTCGCTTTCATATTACGCCTTTTCGTTGAAAAAAGTAATTTTTTTTTAAATTCACAGACTTTTAAAGACATTCCCAGACATTTCAAATTTGTATCACAGACATTTGAAAAAAATATCTGGCATCCCTGGTGACGATGCGCATATTTGAAAGTGTTGAATGTTAAAAATAACAGATTGATACATTCATCCTAACCATCATCACATTGAAAGTGAAATCCATCTGAGCTACAGCGAAATCCTTAAAAATTACCCACCTGGTAAAATTACTAAAGAGGATGTACTTTTTTCATACTGTTGGCTATTAACGTCGGCAATGTAGACTAATACTATTTTCATACTTCTTATTCAATTCATTCTTCCATCAAAACACTTCGTTGTATATATTTATATGATAACCTGGTTATTTATCTTTTTACCCTTCTGACACCAATACAAGGGTATTAAGATCGGTTGAAAACTCGACTTTTTATCCGAGCCCGAGTTTCATATACCATTGGACTCATTTTGACGAACTGAGCACATGGCTGTGTGTGCATGTGTGTGTGTGCGCGTTACAAATAATGTCACTTGGGTTTTTCAGCCGTTTGTGAACCGATTTCAGTTCTGTTGGCGGCAAATGAAAGCTAACACATTCCAAGAACGCTTCTATTTTTGTGTCATTCGGATATTTCGGAACGGTGATATGAACGAACCAGCATTTTACGGCGTATTTTAGTATATTCAATAATTTCACAAAGTCTCCATTTATTATCCCCGCACAATTTTCAACGAACATGTCCTTATTTAGCATCTTGAATCCATATCGATAATCAAAATTGACCCCTAACTGTCTTATAATTTATTTTGTGGACTGAATTTATGAAATTTCTAATATTTATGCAATTTTGCCTTTTCTAGCTCTTGCCTAAACCGATCAATGAACACTATTGTTGCTCATATTTTCATCACATCGATGCACAATACGTTCAGAATCAAGAGGTGTCTCACTGGAATCGAGCGCAGCGAATTTCAATTTATGTACAGTCAATTCACAGCGAAACGTTTCAGATTAAGTACTTTTGATCAATATTGCAACACACTTATTACGTCGCTTGATCCGATTTCACATTTGAGTTGAAAGAAAGCAAAGTTTTATGTTGCTAAATTCAGTAGCTGCACATTTTCTGTCACACTGATTCATTTCGTTTTGCAGCGAACTAAACTGAATTCATCTAGTCAAGTTGATGGAATCCATGTGAGACACGATTTGATCAGCTTTGTTCAATAGTTACTTTCATAAACAGAATATTTGAAGTATCAAATATTTCTGGAACTTCCTGGAATTTCTGGTGAAAAAATTGACCAGAACCCTTGACCACATTTGAGCTCGTAATCCTGGTTAAGAGAGAAAGAAGGGTTCAGTCTCATCGTCGGTGGATTAATTCGGGTTTTATTTTAATTTATTTTCAAATACTGAACCATTTCGATAAGCGATTAGGCTCAAAAAGCATTTGCATTTTCATCGATTCTTAAGGCTTGCTCAAAATAGATACGTTTGCGATCCGTTGACGAGAAATCGACCGCAAACGTTTGAGAAAACTGCCTAAAACACCTAAACTCGATATTTTCATTCTGCGCGAACCTTCAGTGTTGGTGTAGCGAAGTTGGTAGAGCTTAGATTGATCAACACGGTCGTTGCTAGTGTGAGTTCAGGACCACGCGCAGGTAAATTGTCAACGAATAATTTAGATGATTTCAATCGTAACAATAATCAATCCTATATTGTTTCCTCTATCCTCTATCTTGCCCAAGTAGCACACTACGATCATAATTAGTTGTAGTAACTTGATTATGACTTAGCAAGTCATATTTATGTTTTTTCAACTGAATGGCAACAAGTGTGCTACTAGGGTGAGCATATGTACACACTTCCCTAGTAGCACACTTGTTGCAAACAGTAAAAGTTACTTCAATGTGACTTAATTAAGTCACAATCAAGTAGCTGCAACTAATTATGATGGTTTGCTGATGCTTGGGTTAGATTTTTTTTACTGAGATTGGTAAATTTGGACTGAGTTTTCAAGCAGCTGAAATAGTCAGTAAACTTTGAATTAAGGAGTAAGGAACATTTAAAAATGTTATATGTTTCTATCAATAGATAATGTTGGAATGAAGCATTCAATGTACATTTGAATTACCGAATTGTTCAGGTGTTTGAAATTTTACCGAACAGATTGAGTGTGTATATGAATATCAGCTGCATAGAAGCGGTAAACAAATGGCAACAAAAGCTTTTACCAACCGTTTAAGAGCTTATGAAATAGCTGAATAAGTCCGCCAAATTTGCGTATAGAGTTGAGTAAAAGTTATCCTTCAGCATCGTTATTGCATATATATACAGCTTGCAATTGAGGGTTTCACTACTTACAGGGTTCACACTACTTGAAATATATCTTGGGGAGTATCGAAATTATGTTTGATTTCTACTTCAAAAGGTGAATGTGGTTATATAAAGGTTCAAAGATATAAATTGAAGGAATACGTTGCAAATTCAATGGCAGTATTGATGCGAGTACATACCTTAAACAAATCCCGCTTTTCCGGAACCCCAGCAATATTTGATGCCATAAGAGTACAAGTTCTTAACATGAATTCATTGAATCGATATAAGAAAAATTCAAATGCATACAAGTCCTCCTCAAACGTTGTCCACGTTTCATGTCCGTGGAGAACTAGCTACTGACGGCACTTCACAGGGTGCAGACCTCACTGTCTGGTGGGTCCAGTATGCACGACTTCCGGCAATGATGGAAGGCTCCAGTTCCTGTTGCAGGATTGTTTCAACTCATCTCCGATGATTATCACAGCTGGCTATGCAGCCAATAGATACTCAGTCTTCGACGTATTCACTTATACCTTCAGCAACCATTTGGCACAAGAAAAACAGATAAACTGTTGGATTATTGAATCGTCCTACGTTTTGTAAGTCCTTCTAGCGTATTATTTAACATGGGTCATGAAAGACTGTCACATTGTCAAAGTCCTTTGCGTGTTTCAAATGAGTTTGATAACGCATAGGAAATCTATTCACAATCCATCGTATCCTGGTATTGTAGTCTTTACTGCATATTGTCCTCACAAATGGCATTTTTGACGTAGGACTACGTCTTTGTTCTAACGGGTGTCCACTAAAAAATGAGAATGATTTCAATACTTTTCCATCAGAACAAAAACGGCCGCATAGAAATGTTACTTTAGATGAATGAATCGTTGCACTCTCCAGAAAATTTTCATACACTCTTATTTCACTCTAACATGTTCAGTCGTGTTCAGCATGCCGGCGAAACAGGAAGAACTGCGCGCGCGCGTTGTACAATTCTTTCAAGCGAACGAAGATCGTGGAAAAAATACACGGTGGACCATTTTTGTCGTGAAAAAGTTCCGGTATCCACCGTATACCGTATCCTGGCATGCATGAGAGTAACCCGGAAGAAAGGTTGCGGCCGTCCAGCGAAAATAATGAATGAGAAAACGCTCCGCTCGCTGCGCAGCATGTTTCAACAACAAGGATTCGGTAAGTCAACGGGAAGCAGCCCGAAAGTTCCATTGTTCGAAGTCACTCATCTGCAAGACGCTAAAGAAAGAAGGAATAGTGTGTAGAAAGAAAACCAGATCCCCAGAGTACACAGATGAGCAGATTCAAACCGTGAAATCCCAATGCCGCTGGATAACTCGGAATTACGGCGGAAAATCTTTCGTTCTGGACGACGAAAGCTACTTTCCTCTTTCGAAGTCTCAGATACCGGGAAACGACCGATTCTACACTAAGGACAAATCTACTACTCCTCCAAGAGTAATGTATAAGTTCAAGCACAAATTTGAATCGAAGGTTATGTTATACATCGTAATATCCGATAAGGGTATTTCGAAGCCGTGGTTCAAACCAAGCGGTTTTGGCCATCAACCAGGAGGTGTACCAAAGAGAGTGTTTGCAGAAAATACTCATCCCATTTCTTAAACAACATCACTCGGATGGCAAATACGTGTTTTGGCCGGACAAGGCATCATCGCACTACGCAAAAAAAACGCTAACGTTTTTGGAGAGCCAAAATATACCATATGTCCCAAAAGACCGGAATCCGACAAATTTGCCACAGTGCCGTCCTATCGAGGATTTCTTCGGTCTTTTGAGCTCCATGGTATACAAGGATAATTGGAAGGCCAAGAACACCAAGCAACTTACCAACAGGATCAAAAGCTGCATCCGAAAAATCGATGTGGCTGCCGTCCAACGGTCATGTTCCAGCATAACGACTAAGCTGCGCCACTGGCGGACCACGGACCATATGACAATATTCACTAAACTTAGTTTGAAGATTTAAGTTGACCCTTTTAATAAAATAAATCAGTTTGAACAAAACTTCACTGGTATTTTTTTCCTGACCCATTCTTTTCGTTCTCATTATTTAGTGGACACCCGTTATAAACTGGAGTACAATTCAAAAAAAAAAAACCTATTACGACCGTTACGAATAGTGGTCAGGATTTGTGCGTTTATATCCCAATAGTTTTTCCAACCATTTTCTAATTGTTTGCTATGCAGCATCAATCCAATAGATCTCTTCATCAGTCCAAGCTGTTTCACAATTTCAAAATAAAACATCCTCTACTTATCAATGAAAAGGGTGTAAAAAGCTATGCTAATTACTACTTTAACAATGTTTCGATAGGACATTTGATGAAACATGCTTCAACTAATTTAAACCACTTTAAAATTCGTACACTTTTCTTTCAGTGTAGATTTTGAACTATTTTACGGATCGCTGTTGCTACCGTTTATCAGACTCTCCAGCTCTGTTTTGGCATTGATTTGGCCTCTAGTCACTATGCGAAATCCGTCCTCGAATGGTATAAGGTACAAGAGGTAAAAACGTGCCCACCAAGTTGTCCAGAACTTCGCCCAAAAGAGACATACTGGGCATACTGGGATGGAGAATCTTCGCGGCGGGCGTTGTTGAGGATCTCGTATGGAATCTGATGGCGGGTGTACCACAAAAAGTTCGACAATTCTACAGAATGAAGAATTTACATCTTAATCAACTGTTTCTGATATAGATATAACTCGATTATTGTTAAATAAACAATCGGTTTTGTTGAGTTATGTGTAAATTGTTTTTGCTGCTATTGTTTTGGTGTCCGAAATTCAACGTGGACAGACTTCAGGTTTTCTAGCAGAATTCAGCCCCTTCACATTTAGCAAAAGCTACGCAGGCCTGAAGCAAGAACAATTTCCCGGGCCTTATTCCTAAAGAATTAGGGATGTTTTCTCAGCCAGACGTACATCTTTTCTATTAGGGCAATAAAATTTTATGATTTCCAAACCAATGGGCATCGAGAAATTCAAAGAAACTTTGCGGAAAATATTGAATGGGATTCCTGAACAAGAGATGCACGTTGCTTGTAATGTTTTTTCAAAACGGCTCAAGGCCATCGTTTAACTATAAACGCCATATTATTATAAGTCAATATTAAAGCCGTTTTCGCTTAACCTTTTTTTTTCTTTATTAAAGAGACTTTTAGCCTCCTGGGCTAGTTCGTCTCTTACATTGCTTAACCATGTTAAGTTACCCTAATTGGGTCATCCCTGTTATGATAAAAACAGAAAAATACCCACATTTAGGGAAAAATGAGATAAAATGACGGATAAAATGTACTATAATAAAAGTTTATAGTTGTCTTAATTCATTTAAATGGATTTCCAGTACTCTCGGCCGCAAATGTTAAGACCATTATCATTTTTTCATACAGTTCGAGGCAAAATCGTCAAAAGGTCGAAAGTAAAAATTGTAAACAATGACTTCAAACGTAAATTTTCTGGAAATGCCAGGTTGCTAACATCTATATCCACTAAAGACGGGAGGGTAATAACTCCCTGTATCTGTTTCTGGTGCTATTTTGTTGGTGGGAGCAAGCAGGTCCCAGAAAAATACGCAAGATGTCATTGTTTACAAATGTTACTTTCGACCTTTTGACTACCCAGGTAACCAATAAGCAGTTCCAGCGGCTATACGGCAGCTTAAAATGCAATTCAGTCACCTTAAATGCAACATAAATGCCGCTTGTGGCCCAATATCCTGCTGCTTTACTTCAATGCTAGGATAATGCATCATTAATGCTATTTTGCATTCAAAATGCTTATTACAGGCTACAAGAATTTTAAATAGCATTTGAAATTCAACTTTACAGCAGATAGCATTCAAGATGCTCATGTAATGCTAATATAATGCTTGTAGCATCTGAAATGCAGATTAAGGGTTGATTTATTGCATATGCTAATGCTTATTGGTTACCTGTGTATTTTCTCTAGAGTTGTAAGGGCATGGCCAGGTGCACAGAGAGAAGCTGGTCCACAACACTCAACATTTAAAACGAAACATCAAGTGGAAGTGGATAGGCTTATCTCGGTGACTCCCTCATGCGATGTGCAAATGTTCTTCTATGCTATGCTATGCTATGGTTGTCTTAAGTTATTACAATATATTATGGGCTTTTGCAGCCAAGACAGGGTGCCCTGAAACAAGACTTAGGCTAGAAATGACTGAAATGAACCTCTTCCTATGCCCGGTATCAGTCCTCACGGTACATGATCTATAAAGACGCGGCTACAAAGCAACACCATGCATGAAGGTGGCTGGGTTCGATTCTCGCTCTGGTCTAGGAATTTTTTGGTAAGGAAAATTTCTCGACTCCCTGGGTATGATTGTACTTGCCACTCAATCATAATAATGCAAAAATGGTACCTGGCATCAATCCCTTAGAAAAGCAGTACTTCATGTATCAATACCAGCGGCTTTTAAATAAGTTCGATTACACAGCCTCGATCATGCCCGCTATGCAACTCAATGAAACAAATTATCATCAGTCAATATTTTCAAGCAACATTCAAAAGCTAATCTCGAACAAACACATAATTTAAGAAGAACTCATTAAACAATGAAAATCATCACAACAACAAAACCCATTATTATTCTCAAGACCCGGTTGTTCTTCGATGTAGCATTTTATCATCAATTAACTCGTTTCTCAAACGCGATAGGCTGGCCACGGCCAAGAGAGAACCAAACAAAACGCCAGTCCCGGCCATTATCCACGTTGCCAAGAAACAAGACATTGTCGCTGGGTGGATCAGATTTTCGGAAAAATCTCGAACCGAAGCGTTGTCGTCGTTGTCATCGTTACCCTGCAGCAACAATAACAACAACAACAACAACACCGCTAGCTGGCCATTTAGGAATGGATGGGAAAACGCATTTTTCTTCACACGGAGCCGGACAAAGTCCGAGGTTGTCGTTCTCACACACAGTGTGTCAGTCGGGCTACGGATGTTGGTGCGATGTGCGTGTACAACGTTTGACGCCCTTTGAATTCTTGGTTGGCGTTTTTTTGGAGGCCCTTGAAGCATCATACCATGATGCTGTGGGATTCCGATGACGGAATGAGCATAAGGGGCTGGGAGGAGGGGGAAAATTGTTCTGTAGGCTTCAATTGGTTTGAAAGTCGTGATTGAGCATAATGACGGTGGGAATCGTGGCTTTTGGGGCAGATAAATTGACACTTGAAATTGGTGTTTTGCTGGAACTGGAGCGGAGAGAATTTTGGCTAATTTGAACGGGTTTTTCGTAGTTTTTAGTCGTTTTATTGAATGCGAAGTTAAAACCACACTACCCATATCAAATCAAAACATTCCGGATATGAAAGCCGAGATGAGTACAATGGACATATTCCCAAAAAAGAAAACGTGTCACATGATTTTGTGAAATAGGAAATGAGCGTTTGTTTTATAGTTTTTTATATTCGGCTTTAATAAAATTAATATATGAAAACAAGATTTTTTTTTTAAAGCACCGATTGTTGTCTAAAGACATAATGCGATTCGGTTTATGAAATAATATGACTATACTTGACTATACTACAAACTCTATTGAAATTAAATGAGCTTTTCAAACGTATTTCATCAATGCGTGCGTTTTGTCGTTTCGCTGAAATGGATCATGACTGCTCTGAGTCTTTGAAGAAGCAAATATATATTTTTTACAATTTTTTAAATGCTACAAAGTTTTCTAAAGTTTTACGAAGTTTGCTGAAGTTTTGCCATTTTTCAAGTGTACTTTAAACAGTACTGAAGTTTTGTTATTTTGGGTTCTGTTCTAACAGTTTCCTGAATTTTGGTGAAATGTTTCTGAAATTTGGATAATGTTCTCTGGAGTCCTACAAATTAGATTTTTTTTCAACTTTGCTGAATTTCAGCAAAACATACTATAGCTCTGTGTAAATTTTGTTGACATTTACTATCCGGTAAGCTTTAATGAAGTTCAGTGAGCTTTGCACTACAAACTATACATTTCTGAAGTTTTTAAAAGTTTGTTCAAGTTTGTAAAATTTTATGGTACTCTACAAACATTATTACATTTTTTTCTAACTTCGCTGATGTTCAGTGGCATTTGCTCAAGCCGCAAGCCTAGAACTAAAACGCATAATAATGTTTTGGCAACTTTGCTGAAGTGCTCTAATCCTTGCATCAATTATCAAGATTTTTCTGAAGTCCTACAAGTTTGCGATGTAGTTTTGTGGAATCAACTAAAACTCACTGCCTGAGGTTAACTTTTTACTGTACTTAAACTAAACATTTGTTGTTGTTGTTCTACGAACTTTACTTTATTCATCGATCTTCCTTGAATGTCTGTGCTTATGGTGATGGTTTGACACAGTTCTGCGATATTTACATATGTGCTGCAAAATTTATAAAAGTTCTTCGAACAAATTTTCTTGAAGCTCTTTGAATTTTGTTAAGTTTTGATTTTTCTTTTCTGATACTCTATGAACTTTATAACCGTTTTTTTACATTTCAAAACGGTCAAAATAAATCATACAACTGATTTTTGAACTAAACGGTTATGTCCGTGACTTTATTTTTTAACTTTCACTACTTTGTAAAAGGTCCGCCAAGCGTATGTTACGTTGTAAATACATAAATAATTAGTCCTAATTTTTGTAAATATAATTGCATTCAAACCCTTGAAGTTAAAAAAGACCATAAATACTGTTGACTTTAGCTTTAATTCACCAAATGGAAATTCGCCGATCGCTATGGACGGTTATAATACGGTCTAGATATTGAATTGCATGCAGAAAATTCGCAAAGAAGAGTTCCTTGAAGGTCGATGTCAAAAGGGAATCTGTTTAAGAGAGGCGGGACAAAGATAGCTAGAGTTGGGGTCCATTAGCTAGAACTAGCAATCAGCTGTGATTTCTGGACTGCCTATCATCTCCGAAGATGACGCGGGAGTATCGAAATTCTTAAAATTCGACCGGGATAGCTTTCCCTAGTCTGTGGGTTCTAATGCTCGCGCATTCCGTCCTAGAACAGTACAACAAGTGGAAGTGCGCGAAATTATTCGATATCGTTAGGTGCTGCAAAGTAGACCAACTTATAGCGTTGGTCCCGGGCGGAATAACACACCAAATAAAGTGTACTACCGTACTGGGGTTTGTTCTCCAGATCTCAGAGGGTTCTAGTAGCCCTTTGCTGAAGAACTTAAATCTTTTGTTGGAGATTGCCGAGCAGTGACATAACAAGTGTACCGAGTCTTCTTTATTCATGTCACAAAATCGACATGAATCATCTTGAAGCTTTCCTATCAGCTTCAAGTGATATCGGCTCGGACAGTGACCAGTTATAAGGTCTGTATAAAAGGTTAAATCTTTTCTGGTGGGATCAAGTAGTTTGCGAGTCATTGAAATGTTTGGAATAATGATCCACTTAGTTTGCCTGGCTATGAAAGTATTGTTCCAGTTTATCTCCACCTTCAAGCATTTCCAGGCTTTCATCTTCATTCTATTGAACACAATCGATCCTTGATGGAGGTTTGGACCACCAATTTCTCACTCATCACTCATCACGGCCAGGATCAAAAGGGAACGTCCATTAAATATGTCACGCAAAAAGTGACTTTTTATACCCCCCCCCCTCTGTCGCGCTTTTTGTTTGGACCTTCATTTTTTTGTATGGATTGTCACGATCTCCCAAACCTCCCCCTCCCCCCTTACTACTTGACGTAATCAATGGATCTTACATAACATGATACGAACAGTCACAGTTGTATTTTTTCTGCATCCAATCTTCGTTGTTCTATGATGTCCTCTTAGATCACCTTTAAAAAGGTTCACAAACCTTTTGATCCTTGGAGCGCTCTTTTCAGCTTCTAATTGTATGTATTGATGCAATGGTAGCATGAAAAGCAATGCATCCAGTGCATCCAGTGCCTTTGTTGGTGTACTTCTCATTGCACCAGTAATTGAACTAGTTGCTAGCCTTTGAAGTTTTTCTAACCTTCTCTGTACAACAGTTTCTTTAGTTTTTGGCCACCAGACCAATGCAGCATAGGCAACCTTGAGTCTCACAATTTCCGAATTATTCCAATGGATATCTTTTGGCTTTAGTCCCCATTGCTTACCAAATGTTTTTTTTTAACTATCCATGCAGCATTTGCCGCTCTGTTAATTGTCTACTCTAAATGACAGTTTCAGTTTAGTTCACTGTCTAGGAAAACTCCAAGGTATTTGACTGTATTTAAAAGTTCCAAATGCGTATTTTTCAATTATATGTTTTCAAATAAACATGTTCTCCTTGGTGCAAATGGTTCAATAGTAATTTTAGAAGGATTTGTGTTCAAGCTTTCCCTATCACACTACGATGAGACATAATTTAGAGGACTTTGCATTCTTTAGCGATGGTACAGTCATATTTAACCGCGTAACTATTATGACTATATCGTCACTGCAAAGACAATAACTTCAAACCCTAGGGTTTTCTATATTTTTAGGAGATCATCAACTATTAAAGACCACAATAGAGATGACAATACGCCTCCTACAGCTCTAACACTAATAGATGATTTGCTGATATTTGTATTTTTGATAGCATCTCGTTGATCCAATCGACAATACACTGATCGAAGCTTCATTTCCGTCTTTTTTGTTTTTATCATTGAGCTATCAGATGAATTATCAAATGCTACTTCAATGTCTCGGAACGCAGGGAGTGTAATTTCTTGAATAGATGTTTCGAGTTTTGTAACAACCGCATGCAATGCTGTTACCGACGATTTGCCTAACTGATACATACTTAGAGGAGTTTTAACAAAGTATGATGACTTTATGTATTCATCAATTATTGTTTCCATTATTTTATGTAGGGTTGATGAGTGGTTACGGGCCTATGGCCTTATCCTTAATATTAAATTTGGAAATAAAAGCTACTTAAACTTGGTGCCGGCAGGTAGCTCAATGTCAAACTTGTCCGACATAGTTTTGTTAGAATTGGTAATAAAATAAAACAATATATTTTCTGTTTAATCATCCAGCCACTGATAAAATCAACCTAACGCAGGGGTAAAAATTCCCTCGGATGGATTTTAACCTAGGAATTTTTGATCCCAAGGTTCCTATGGACAACCAAATCCATCGAAGTTTGTGAAAAACAAGAGACTAAAGGTCATCAAAACAGACCAATCAGTAGGGATTGTATCAACAACAATCAATATGAAACTAGCAATTGGTTCACTGTTGTAGAACCCCGAGTTCGAAATTCACCTTGCAGTCTGCACCATGCAATACACTATTAGGCTTTTCACTACCTTTCGGTACTAGTATCGTGGGCATTGTTTTGATTCGCTATGTTATTTTGACAGAATATTTGAGAGTGTGTTGGTGCGACTTGCGTTATTAGGGGCGAGTCATTAAGCGTGGGACCGAGATTGGGACCGTTGTGCTAGTACTTCCTGAGCCAAAAAATGTATTCATTTTCTTCAGGACTATCCACCCGCTGGTATTAATGCATCAACCAGTAAGTAAAAGAGTAAATGTAAAAGTAAAAGTCAAGCTTCTTCGGTTGCTTAAACATAACTTTACAGTACTTTTCCACTTCCGTGCACGTAATGAGCTTGGCCTTTCACACAATTTTGAACAACCCGGACTTGAGTAGATTGTACTAGAATCGATTATAAGTTAAATAACTCAAAATTAAGTAAACATTGTGGGTAGTAAGAAGATGACTTTAATACTAAAGATGTTGATAAATTGTCAACTTGTAACTAGACATTTTTTCCAACTTTATTAAATCCTATTCAATTTGAGTTGCTTAGAAAAAGCGTATTGACCAGAGTCCTAATAATAATGATCGCAATGACAATACACTTGAAATTGCTGTAAATGTTGTTATTTAGCGTTAAGAATTTAAAACTTTACAAACTTTGAGTAAATATTAGTTTGTTCTCATTAAAGACTGTTATTAAGAAATTTTAGCTTTAGAATAACAACTTTTTAAGAAGCACAAACCTTAGAATGAAAACAACAAACACTCACGATATTCTTTGTTTAGCTTTGCTGCAAAGGATTTGAAATTTATTAAGATTTGAGGCTTTGAAAACGTGAGTTGGAGGATCACGTCAACCATCGTGCTGGCCATTATTGGACTCTGAGCTGTTCCACCTTTATTAAGTATACTAGTCAACATGGCCAGAACTTTTTTTTTCCATTCCAGGACGGAAATCAGGCAAAAACAGAGCTAGAGAGTTGTGGCTTCTGATAAACGATAGCAACCGCTTTTGCAGACATTCTTTCTCGTACACATCCTTATTGATAGTGCCGGCAGAGACGAAACTTGTTGATTCGCGACCACAAGTACATATGGCCTGCCAAATCAAATACTTCTTCGGGACTTTGGACACCTTCTTTGTGCGGATCTGCTCGCCAACGGCGTTCCTTTGTATTGCGGTATATAAAGCCAGACCCACAAGCTGTATAAAGCCATCGAGTACGTATGTTAGGTCGTCCATTTTTTTTGATATAAGAAAATGTTTACAAAAATTAGTCTAAGGCTGCTAAGCACGACTTTTTGCAGTAAAATTTTGCTTGTCATCACTGTTGGGCACCTTTTCCATTTTGTACACCGTCCAGTCTTTGCCACTGCTTCACTTTTTGTACGTATGATTTTGACTTCCCAACATTGCGAGCAACATTTCGCAGAGAAAGATTGGGATTGTTCTCAATAATGGCTACCACCTTCTTGTGCATTTGTCGGGAGCATACTTTCCGATTTGTTCCAACCGTGCGCTTCCAACCGTCCGATCCACTGTCAAGTGCTGGTCAAATGATTTGCAAACACAAAACACGGTTCTTTTTGGTTTTTTAATTTCTTGACAAGATCGCATTCGGATTTTGCTGCCATTCGTACAAAATGCGTTTGCGCATTTCTACTTAGTTCGACGTCATTTTACTGAATGTAACAATAATGTGAACATGTTTTACCACGAAATTAATTGGAGAGTCTTAGCTGTCATATGAGTGAAACGTTTCAGCGATCCGTGAAATAAGTCAACATCTCCACTGAAAGAATAGTGTCGGAAATTTAACGTGGATAGACTTTGCTTCACCCAAAATGGCGTCTCATATAAATTCCATCAACTTGATTTGAAGAACTCATTCTAATTCAGAAAATGCGCGATTGCTGAATTTAGCAACATAAACCGTAGCTTTTCTTCACGCTCAAAACAACCTCGCTTTCATTTGTATTACCATCCCTTTTTTTCTCTCGGAAAAGTCACTCAATTTCCGTAAAAATTGGAACACATAAATTGAGTTGTTCCACTTTTTACGAAAATTGAGTAACTTTGCTGGGAGAAAAAAAAAGTACGGTCACACAAATTATACATTCCCGTTTCATTTAATTAAATTTTTGAGTAGATCCACTTTTTACGAAAATTGAGTAACATTTCCCTGAGAGAAAAAAAGATGGTATCCAATTGTACTCAAAAATTGAGTAAAATGAAACAGGAGTGTAGAGAAGCTGCTTTGAGCGTGTTCAACGCAAATGTCAAATCAGTGCAACTGTTAAAATGATAGTGTTGCAATCTTGATCAAAAGTACTTATTTGGAAACCTTTGGTCAAGGTAACAAGGACTATTCCAACCCTATGGTAAATGTTGAATCGACTATTATTTAAGGTTCACACTACCATGTAAATTTCTTTCCCCTCAGACCGACACATGCAGGCGTTCTTTAGCTAGGGGTGAGACAGCTCTACTCTGAAATGCTTTGATGCGCCGAGTAACTCGCGAGTAACTCAACGTAGCTTAAAATTGGATCACTTTTCAACGGTTCATTTTGGTTACCAGGGATTTCAAAAAGTTTGACATTGTTTGAAAAAAAATGTGGATATTCTAATAATGACAACAAAAGATGGAATAACAGCGTTCCCTATTCCGCGGCTATGTGGGTTCTGGAATATTTAATAAGTGATACGTGACACGGGCGGCTTTACTGAAATCGATCATTGGCATAATAATAACATGTATAGATTGGTAATTTGAAAACTTCGATTTTAAGAAGCTTGAAGCTTGGGTTGGAGTTCAGTGTTCCTGCCCGTATTCCACAACACCAGCTCATAGTCTTATTGTCTGCCGGAATGCTCCGGCAATAGTAAGTAGGCCAATTCAAAGCATGACTTAATTGGAGACATGAAAGTAACTTCTCGAAAAATATTAAGGATTATACGAATAGTAGTAAAAGCGATAGATATGTAATTTGAACGAATAAAGGTAAATTTTAAAATCAAAGTTACATAGAGAAAATTGAAAATTGAGTGGTTTGTTCGACAGATACTGTGCAAAAGCAGAGACAAAACAAATGACAGTGCACGCGCGCTGAGTAACAACGAGGTTCCTCAGAAGCAACTTTGAAATTGCTCGCAATAATGAGCTGTCTTACCCCCAGTCCTTCAGCACATCAAAACGAGTTGAAAGTGATGAGAAAATAAATTCAATCAAACTCATCTTTCGTCGAATTGCGTATGCGTCAGTTTCAGAAGACATAATTTTACACAACATCTTTGTTTACGTTCTCCGATTTTTTACAAATATGAATTACGTCTCGTGTAAAATTCATAATTTCTAACACCCCGTGCGCACTACAATCTATATTACGTGATATAGAGTATCTTGAAATCAGCATCTATACATCTAGTTTTTACTGGAAATAATGTGCATGTCATTTGATATCAAGATACTCTATATCACGTAATATAGGTTGTAGTGCGAACGGGGTTTAATAGTACGTTCACACTACAGCTTATATTACGTGATATAGAGTATCTTGATATCAAATGACATGTACATTATTTCCAGTGAAAAGTAGATGTATAGTTGCTGATATCAAGATACTCTATATAACGTAATATAAGCAGTAGTGTGAACGCACTATAAGTGTGTTGTTTTGATCATGATCCTACACGGAGAAAATCGAAAATGCTGATATGCATATTATGTATTCTTTTCTACACTTTATCCCTTCTAAATCACCGCAATGCATAAAAAGTATGCACAGAATCAATATATTTTATACAGTGCAATACATTTCAGATAATTATTATCTTCCGTGCATACGTGGACGACTTGTGCAAACTTATTAGCGAATTCATTTTTGTTTCAGTTGCAAACAGGATCGGCTATCAAAATTGGGTCGGCTTGTTGTGTGTTAAACGTCATTGTGTATGGTTTTATTTGTAGCTCGTATCGGATTGAGGTTTGCACTGACAATAAGTTCGGGTATCGTAGGTTGAAACTGGCTCCAACCTAGGTTCAAAAACCAATTCTATAAAAATTTCTCTTGTCTCCTGAAAGCGCGTGCATTTTGCATTCAATCCACCACTCTGGCTCTGTTTGCATTCGTTGTTTGGAGCTCGCACTGGATATCAGAGATCAGCGAGCAGCAAATTCTTGGAGACAAACTTTTTTTTTAACATCAAATATATACGGGTAGTCGAACAATTGTGGGTGAAGTGGAAATCTTCGAATATAATTTTATTATGAATTTATGAATTTATATAATTTATTGAATTTATGAATTGGAAATAAAGGGTGTATTCGATAAAAATGGCACACAGAAAATCTTCTGTAACTTTTGAATCGTATGAGTAAAAAGCCTAGAAATTTGAGTAGATCTTATCCATAGTGTATTATTTACATCTGCCATAGTTGTTTCATAGTAGTTTCATAGTTGTACATTCAGTAGTTCCAGTCATGTCGTCGAAACAAGAACTTGTCCGTGAGAAAATTTTGTGCACTCACAATCAAAATCCAGGGGCGTCCCACCGGTGGATTGCTAAAAGGCTTGGAATTGCAAATACAACTGTCAACTGTGTCTCGTGTAATAAGAACCTTCAAGGAGCGTCTGAGTGTCCAAAGGAAGGAAGGGAGTGGTCGTAAAAGTGGTCCAATAGACAGTAAAATGGCCAGGAAAGTCGTACAACAATTCAAGAACCGTCCAAACATGTCAATTTGAGATGTCGCTAAAAAGTCTAAGGTGTCAGTCGGTTTTGTGCAGAAAACCATGAAGCGTGCTGGGTTACATGTTTACAAAGTGCAAAAAGCCCCAAACCGGAATGAAAAACAAAACATCACTGCGAAAACCCGCGCCCGGAAACTTTACACGAAACTGCTCACCAAATCCGGTTGCATCGTGATGGATGACGAAACATACGTCAAGGCCAACTTCCGTCAACTTCCTGGGCAAGAATATTTCGTTGCCAAGTCGAAGTTCGATGTTCCGAAGGATATTTGAAAGAAGAAACTATCGAAATTTGCAAAGAAGTTTCTAATCTGGCAGGCGATTTACGGATGTGGTGAAATAAGTGCTCCCTTCATCACTTCCGGAACAATAAACGGTGCGATTTACACGGAAGAGTGCCTTAAGAAGCGTCTCTTGCCATTCATTAAGAAGCACAAAGGATCAACTCTGTTTGGCCTGATCTAGCATCCTGCCACTACGCTCGAAACGTATTGGAGTGGTACCGAGCCAACGGAGTCAATTTTGTGCCAAAGGATATGAACCCACCAAATTTACCGGAACTTCGTCCAATTGAAAAATTCTGGGCAATTATGAAAACGGAACTTCGCAAACATCCCAAAACTATAAAAACAGAGCTAGAATTGAAGAAAATTTGGGTAAAAACAACAAAAACACTGGGAAAATCGGTTGTACAAAATTTGATGGGTGGAGTGAAAAGTAAGGTGCGGGCATTCGGGATGGGAGACGAAATTGAATAAAACAAATATTGTAAATCAAAAGTCATTAGTAGTTCTTCAGTCCCTGAAAATTTCAAGAAAATCCGATAATTAGTTTAATTTTGATGAGTATATATGTGTGTGCCATTTTTATCTAATACACCCTTTAAAACTATGATAACATTAGCTAACTGCATCTTCTTACTACCCCTCGGAAAGACTCTGTACGGCAGCAAGCTGTCAACTACTAAGTAAACGTCAAATCTTAGAAATATTTTTTTTTATCCAAATGAACGTCTACGTGTTACACTCAGCAACTAACGCTCCTTCCAAATAAGTGAAAAAACTTGGATTTGTTATCGAAATCGAAACAACCATTTATAATACATTGAATTGAAATACCCATTTTTATTCCTGAGAACAATCCGACAGTGCCCTCCATTCCACATTTCTTTTGAACGCGACTGCCCAGCTGCATCCGCGCATCGCCGCGACCCGCGAACGTAGCAAAGCATTTAATAAAGCATTTTAACAACATTAATTAAGTACAAATAACAATAAATTACTACGAAAGTAAAGGAAGCGAACCAACCAAGGGACCAAGGAACAAAATTCCCCCGAACACCTCCTCCATCGCGAAGGGAAAGTAGGTGACTCTCGCCCCTTGGCGGCGCGCTCTGGCTGTTAATCCATTTAACCGGGAGTGCGGGGGAGGCCTCTCAAGCTCGGTCGCGGTCAGCTCCTCATTTTCTGAACTCGGCCAGCAGAACGGAAATTTTATTCATCATAAACTCGCAACTTGTTGTGAAGGTTGTGGTTCTCGATCACAAATCCCTCATGAGTTACCCACCTTAATGGGGCGAACAGGGGGAAATAGTATGTACATATTAAAAACACTTTTTCATGGTTCGTTAAATGATCGTTCTGTGCGCCGTTCGCTTCCTCGCTGCACACTTGGCTGCAAATTAACATTTTATAATCATAATTTCATTTTCGTTAATAAAAACGAGTGTGTGCATCGCTTGCATCGCGGCGGTGAAGGCGGTGGCGGCGGCGGCGTTCGTTAAGCGCTGTGACGAGAGAGCTTAGTAGGCTTCGATGGGAAACCCTATGTACACATAGCAACCATGGTCTGGGCGATGACGGCGGACGACTTCCTTGTTCTTGCTATTGTTGCTCGAGTGGTGTAGTCGTTGTGGTTAATTTGAGTGCGATCGCGAAGGTGATAGCTGTCATTAGCGGTTGGGTATTAACTTTATTAAATATTGTGTCGATAAAATTCCAAACTTACTTGATTAATTTGATGACCCGGACAAGATAATTGATCACTGATGTTCTTCACTGAAATTGATGTAGTTTTGGCTTATCGCAGCAGCAATTAGGTGTTTGAGCGGCTTGTTAACAATTACATATTAAATCCCGGGACCCCTTCTTCCCTGAGCAACCTTGACGCATTCCGGTGTTGATTTCTGAACACGTCACTCATAAATGACGCTTAATTGCTGTTTGCCGAGCAATAGAAGCTATATAGGAGGAAAACCGCAAAACGTTAAACGATACTTTGCCTACATGATCGCTGCACCGCACCGAGCCTCATCACGCCGTCCTGCCGAGACGAGATTAAACGTTCGCTTTGGCTTTTGATTTATCTAATTAGTACTGCAATACTGCTCGGTGCGAATGGGATTAGAACCCGCGACACCGCATCCCCCTGTCACCCTGACCGCAAAGACAAACTGGTATATGGACAGAAGCGAATGGGACTTAATTGCAATCCGGAGTCCAACGTGCGGCGGTGTCTCGATGGTTGATTTTTATCGGCCTTTAATTGGCACCAACACCGTGATGCGTGTTCGTGTGTGTGTGTGTGAATGGGGTCTATCCACGGGGGCTGCGTGGCGGCAATAACACAAATTGTTGCAAACGGGGAATTACGGAGTACGACGTGTGTGGCGGCAAAACGAGGGATCCGACGATTGGCGATTGCCAAAGTGCTTTCCGAAAAGTTCTGATTGACGGAATTTTTCAGCGCGCTGGAGAGGAACCAGGGAAGAAAGTGCCTCACACCAGCTCCCCCTGGTTGGAGCAAATTGGCTAGTAAAAATGTAAATTACATCTACGCCCCCCACTCCCCTCTCCAACCCCAATCGTGTCCCTCTTAATGGTCGCAAATGTGTGGCGTCCCGCTGCCAAGGGCGTTCGCCGTCCCACCCCGTGATATTCAGGCAAATGGGAGCAACCTTTCTGATCCGCAAAATTCGACGACGGAGCTTTGCTCCTCTGCCATCCGTTTGTTCGTTTTGTTCGGAACTCCTCAACCGTGATACGACACAACTGCGCTGTTTATGGCGAGAGGAAACGGGAAAAGAAAACCGCGTGCAGCAGACACTTTCAACGGAAAATAATAAAGGGAACACCATATAGCAATAAAAAGTCATAAATATCATATTTTTCTTTTGGGAAGAAAGTAGTGCGTGGACTCCGAGGAGTAGTTCGTCATCGTCGTGCAATAAATTTCAACGAGCGCAAAGGAGGCGAAGAAATATTAGGCACCTGTTTTATTTTATTTTTCCCTCGGAGCTCAATTTGAGGTGACTTTGTTTGTTTTGCAGCCGCCACCACCTCGGTTGCTCTGCCGAGCATCGGCAATTGCGTGAAACGAGCACGAGTGCGGTTTATGATGTCGGTTGGTTGGCGGGCAAGAATGGAATCCCTCATTTGGTCTCTAGCGTCGAAGGGTTGATGTTAGGTGGGAGGCGGGTTGACGCACTTTGAGGTTAGGGTTGGGAAGAATCAGCAACTAGAAGTGTTTGTTTCCTTGAGCTAAATGACCTTAAAAGAAATGCATATCAAAATAACCCAAATTGGCTTGAGGATATAGTTTTTGAGCATTTAAGATTCGTTAAGATTAAATATGCCAGTTAATCTCTAGTTGAAACAGGGCAGAATTTTTTTTTTAACTCTTTATTTATTCCAATTTTTTACATTATTTTACATTCAAATATTATCCTAGGTGCTCCTGCTAAGTAATTAACATTTCAACCTCATATGCTACCATTAATATCTAATTGTGTTAATATTATTTCTACTTTGTCTATTCAGAATTTTTAACAGGGTATTTTGCCTGTGTGTAAGAATTACAGTTGATTTCTTAAAACTAGTTCTTATCTATAGAGGGAATTGATCATTGCAATTGAAGATTGCAATGATTTTTGTCTAAAATTATGAATTATTTTGTTGGACATTTCTTCTAGAGTCTCAACATTTGAAATTCTATGTAATTCAATATTACCAACAATCAATATGCAACTAGCGATTTGAAATTGGTTCACTGATGTAGAACCCCTTGGTCCGAAGTACACCTTGAAGCCCGCACCTTGCTGTACATATTTGCGCCTTTGTTTTGATTTGCTGTGATATTTTGACAGAATGTTTGAGAGTGTGTTCGTGTGAGTTTATTATTAGGGGCGAATCATTAAGCTTGGGACTGAGCTTGGGATCGATGTGCTAGTACTGACTGAGCCAAGAAAAAAATCGTATTTGTATGGGACCTACTGGTCTTAGAGTTAGTCTATGGAGGAATGGTTTCAAATGCTAGTACTTCATGAACCAAGAAAAAAAACAATATATTTTCTGTTTAATCATCCAGCCACTGATAAAATCAACCTAACGCAGGGGTAAAAATTCCCTCGGATGGATTTTAACCTAGGAATTTTTGATCCCAAGGTTCCTATGGACAACCAAATCCATCGAAGTTTGTGAAAAACAAGAGACTAAAGGTCATCAAAACAGACCAATCAGTAGGGATTGTATCAACAACAATCAATATGAAACTAGCAATTGGTTCACTGTTGTAGAACCCCTAGTTCCGAAATTCACCTTGCAGTCTGCACCATGCAATACACTATTAGGCTTTTCACTACCTTTCGGTACTAGTATCGTGGGCATTGTTTTGATTCGCTATGTTATTTTGACAGAATATTTGAGAGTGTGTTGGTGCGACTTGCGTTATTAGGGGCGAGTCATTAAGCGTGGGACCGAGATTGGGACCGTTGTGCTAGTACTTCCTGAGCCAAAAAATGTATTCATTTTCTTCAGGACTATCCACCCGCTGGTATTAATGCATCAACCAGTAAGTAAAAGAGTAAATGTAAAAGTAAAAGTCAAGCTTCTTCGGTTGCTTAAACATAACTTTACAGTACTTTTCCACTTCCGTGCACGTAATGAGCTTGGCCTTTCACACAATTTTGAACAACCCGGACTTGAGTAGATTGTACTAGAATCGATTATAAGTTAAATAACTCAAAATTAAGTAAACATTGTGGGTAGTAAGAAGATGACTTTAATACTAAAGATGTTGATAAATTGTCAACTTGTAACTAGACATTTTTCCAACTTTATTAAATCCTATTCGAATTTGAGTTGCTTAGAAAAAGCGTATTGACCAGAGTCCTAATAATAATGATCGCAATGACAATACACTTGAAATTGCTGTAAATGTTGTTATTTAGCGTTAAGAATTTAAAACTTTACAAACTTTGAGTAAATATTAGTTTGTTCTCATTAAAGACTGTTATTAAGAAATTTTAGCTTTAGAATAACAACTTTTTAAGAAGCACAAACCTTAGAATGAAAACAACAAACACTCACGATATTCTTTGTTTAGCTTTGCTGCAAAGGATTTGAAATTTATTAAGATTTGAGGCTTTGAAAACGTGAGTTGGAGGATCACGTCAACCATCGTGCTGGCCATTATTGGACTCTGAGCTGTTCCACCTTTATTAAGTATACTAGTCAACATGGCCAGAACTTTTTTTTTCCATTCCAGGACGGAAATCAGGCAAAAACAGAGCTAGAGAGTTGTGGCTTCTGATAAACGATAGCAACCGCTTTTGCAGACATTCTTTCTCGTACACATCCTTATTGATAGTGCCGGCAGAGACGAAACTTGTTGATTCGCGACCACAAGTACATATGGCCTGCCAAATCAAATACTTCTTCGGGACTTTGGACACCTTCTTTGTGCGGATCTGCTCGCCAACGGCGTTCCTTTGTATTGCGGTATATAAAGCCAGACCCACAAGCTGTATAAAGCCATCGAGTACGTATGTTAGGTCGTCCATTTTTTTTTTGATATAAGAAAATGTTTACAAAAAATTAGTCTAAGGCTGCTAAGCACGACTTTTTGCAGTAAAATTTTGCTTGTCATCACTGTTGGGCACCTTTTCCATTTTGTACACCGTCAGTCTTTGCCACTGCTTCACTTTTTGTACGTATGATTTTGACTTCCCAACATTGCGAGCAACATTTCGCAGAGAAAGATTGGGATTGTTCTCAATAATGGCTACCACCTTCTTGTGCATTTGTCGGGAGCATACTTTCCGATTTGTTCCAACCGTGCGCTTCCAACCGTCCGATCCACTGTCAAGTGCTGGTCAAATGATTTGCAAACACAAAACACGGTTCTTTTTGGTTTTTTTAATTTCTTGACAAGATCGCATTCGGATTTTGCTGCCATTCGTACAAAATGCGTTTGCGCATTTCTACTTAGTTCGACGTCATTTTACTGAATGTAACAATAATGTGAACATGTTTTACCACGAAATTAATTGGAGAGTCTTAGCTGTCATATGAGTGAAACGTTTCAGCGATCCGTGAAATAAGTCAACATCTCCACTGAAAGAATAGTGTCGGAAATTTAACGTGGATAGACTTTGCTTCACCCAAAATGGCGTCTCATATAAATTCCATCAACTTGATTTGAAGAACTCATTCTAATTCAGAAAATGCGCGATTGCTGAATTTAGCAACATAAACCGTAGCTTTTCTTCACGCTCAAAACAACCTCGCTTTCATTTGTATTACCATCCCTTTTTTTCTTCGGAAAAGTCACTCAATTTCCGTAAAAATTGGAACACATAAATTGAGTTGTTCCACTTTTACGAAAATTGAGTAACTTTGCTGGGAGAAAAAAAAGTACGGTCACACAAATTATACATTCCCGTTTCATTTAATTAAATTTTTGAGTAGATCCACTTTTTACGAAAATTGAGTAACATTTCCCTGAGAGAAAAAAGATGGTATCCAATTGTACTCAAAAATTGAGTAAAATGAAACAGGAGTGTAGAGAAGCTGCTTTGAGCGTGTTCAACGCAAATGTCAAATCAGTGCAACTGTTAAAATGATAGTGTTGCAATCTTGATCAAAAGTACTTATTTGGAAACCTTTGGTCAAGGTAACAAGGACTATTCCAACCCTATGGTAAATGTTGAATCGACTATTATTTAAGGTTCACACTACCATGTAAATTTCTTTCCCTCAGACCGACACATGCAGGCGTTCTTTAGCTAGGGGTGAGACAGCTCTACTCTGAAATGCTTTGATGCGCCGAGTAACTCGCGAGTAACTCAACGTAGCTTAAAATTGGATCACTTTTCAACGGTTCATTTTGGTTACCAGGGATTTCAAAAAGTTTGACATTGTTTGAAAAAAAATGTGGATATTCTACTAATGACAACAAAAGATGGAATAACAGCGTTCCCTATTCCGCGGCTATGTGGGTTCTGGAATATTTAATAAGTGATACGTGACACGGGCGGCTTTACTGAAATCGATCATTGGCATAATAATAACATGTATAGATTGGTAATTTGAAAACTTCGATTTTAAGAAGCTTGAAGCTTGGGTTGGAGTTCAGTGTTCCTGCCCGTATTCCACAACACCAGCTCATAGTCTTATTGTCTGCCGGAATGCTCCGGCAATAGTAAGTAGGCCAATTCAAAGCATGACTTAATTGGAGACATGAAAGTAACTTCTCGAAAAATATTAAGGATTATACGAATAGTAGTAAAAGCGATAGATATGTAATTTGAACGAATAAAGGTAAATTTTAAAATCAAAGTTACATAGAGAAAATTGAAAATTGAGTGGTTTGTTCGACAGATACTGTGCAAAAGCAGAGACAAAACAAATGACAGTGCACGCGCGCTGAGTAACAACGAGGTTCCTCAGAAGCAACTTTGAAATTGCTCGCAATAATGAGCTGTCTTACCCCCAGTCCTTCAGCACATCAAAACGAGTTGAAAGTGATGAGAAAATAAATTCAATCAAACTCATCTTTCGTCGAATTGCGTATGCGTCAGTTTCAGAAGACATAATTTTACACAACATCTTTGTTTACGTTCTCCGATTTTTTACAAATATGAATTACGTCTCGTGTAAAATTCATAATTTCTAACACCCCGTGCGCACTACAATCTATATTACGTGATATAGAGTATCTTGAAATCAGCATCTATACATCTAGTTTTTACTGGAAATAATGTGCATGTCATTTGATATCAAGATACTCTATATCACGTAATATAGGTTGTAGTGCGAACGGGGTTTAATAGTACGTTCACACTACAGCTTATATTACGTGATATAGAGTATCTTGATATCAAATGACATGTACATTATTTCCAGTGAAAAGTAGATGTATAGTTGCTGATATCAAGATACTCTATATAACGTAATATAAGCAGATAGTGTGAACGCACTATAAGTGTGTTGTTTTGATCATGATCCTACACGGAGAAAATCGAAAATGCTGATATGCATATTATGTATTCTTTTCTACACTTTATCCCTTCTAAATCACCGCAATGCATAAAAAGTATGCACAGAATCAATATATTTTATACAGTGCAATACATTTCAGATAATTATTATCTTCCGTGCATACGTGGACGACTTGTGCAAACTTATTAGCGAATTCATTTTGTTTCAGTTGCAAACAGGATCGGCTATCAAAATTGGGTCGGCTTGTTGTGTGTTAAACGTCATTGTGTATGGTTTTATTTGTAGCTCGTATCGGATTGAGGTTTGCACTGACAATAAGTTCGGGTATCGTAGGTTGAAACTGGCTCCAACCTAGGTTCAAAAACCAATTCTATAAAAATTTCTCTTGTCTCCTGAAAGCGCGCATTTTGCATTCAATCCACCACTCTGGCTCTGTTTGCATTCGTTGTTTGGAGCTCGCACTGGATATCAGAGATCAGCGAGCAGCAAATTCTTGGAGACAAACTTTTTTTTAACATCAAATATATACGGGTAGTCGAACAATTGTGGGTGAAGTGGAAATCTTCGAATATAATTTTATTATGAATTTATGAATTTATATAATTTATTGAATTTATGAATTGGAAATAAAGGG
Organism: Aedes japonicus; assembly: GCA_034211315.2. Lineage (NCBI taxonomy): Eukaryota > Metazoa > Arthropoda > Insecta > Diptera > Culicidae > Aedes > Aedes japonicus. The sequence goes on from JASCZW010007274.1 coordinate 38,382, forward strand.
TGTATTCGATAAAAATGGCACACAGAAAATCTTCTGTAACTTTTGAATCGTATGAGTAAAAAGCCTAGAAATTTGAGTAGATCTTATCCATAGTGTATTATTTACATCTGCCATAGTTGTTTCATAGTAGTTTCATAGTTGTACATTCAGTAGTTCCAGTCATGTCGTCGAAACAAGAACTTGTCCGTGAGAAAATTTTGTGCACTCACAATCAAAATCCAGGGGCGTCCCACCGGTGGATTGCTAAAAGGCTTGGAATTGCAAATACAACTGTCAACTGTGTCTCGTGTAATAAGAACCTTCAAGGAGCGTCTGAGTGTCCAAAGGAAGGAAGGAGTGGTCGTAAAAGTGGTCCAATAGACAGTAAAATGGCCAGGAAAGTCGTACAACAATTCAAGAACCGTCCAAACATGTCAATTTGAGATGTCGCTAAAAAGTCTAAGGTGTCAGTCGGTTTTGTGCAGAAAACCATGAAGCGTGCTGGGTTACATGTTTACAAAGTGCAAAAAGCCCCAAACCGGAATGAAAAACAAAACATCACTGCGAAAACCCGCGCCCGGAAACTTTACACGAAACTGCTCACCAAATCCGGTTGCATCGTGATGGATGACGAAACATACGTCAAGGCCAACTTCCGTCAACTTCCTGGGCAAGAATATTTCGTTGCCAAGTCGAAGTTCGATGTTCCGAAGGATATTTGAAAGAAGAAACTATCGAAATTTGCAAAGAAGTTTCTAATCTGGCAGGCGATTTACGGATGTGGTGAAATAAGTGCTCCCTTCATCACTTCCGGAACAATAAACGGTGCGATTTACACGGAAGAGTGCCTTAAGAAGCGTCTCTTGCCATTCATTAAGAAGCACAAAGGATCAACTCTGTTTTGGCCTGATCTAGCATCCTGCCACTACGCTCGAAACGTATTGGAGTGGTACCGAGCCAACGGAGTCAATTTTGTGCCAAAGGATATGAACCCACCAAATTTACCGGAACTTCGTCCAATTGAAAAATTCTGGGCAATTATGAAAACGGAACTTCGCAAACATCCCAAAACTATAAAAACAGAGCTAGAATTGAAGAAAATTTGGGTAAAAACAACAAAAACACTGGGAAAATCGGTTGTACAAAATTTGATGGGTGGAGTGAAAAGTAAGGTGCGGGCATTCGGGATGGGAGACGAAATTGAATAAAACAAATATTGTAAATCAAAAGTCATTAGTAGTTCTTCAGTCCCTGAAAATTTCAAGAAAATCCGATAATTAGTTTAATTTTGATGAGTATATATGTGTGTGCCATTTTTATCTAATACACCCTTTAAAACTATGATAACATTAGCTAACTGCATCTTCTTACTACCCCTCGGAAAGACTCTGTACGGCAGCAAGCTGTCAACTACTAAGTAAACGTCAAATCTTAGAAATATTTTTTTATCCAAATGAACGTCTACGTGTTACACTCAGCAACTAACGCTCCTTCCAAATAAGTGAAAAACTTGGATTTGTTATCGAAATCGAAACAACCATTTATAATACATTGAATTGAAATACCCATTTTTATTCCTGAGAACAATCCGACAGATGCCCTCCATTTCACATTTCTTTTGAACGCGACTGCCCAGCTGCATCCGCGCATCGCCGCGACCCGCGAACGTAGCAAAGCATTTAATAAAGCATTTTAACAACATTAATTAAGTACAAATAACAATAAATTACTACGAAAGTAAAGGAAGCGAACCAACCAAGGGACCAAGGGAACAAAATTCCCCGAACACCTCCTCCATCGCGAAGGGAAAGTAGGTGACTCTTCGCCCTTGGCGGCGCGCTCTGGCTGTTAATCCATTTAACCGGGAGTGCGGGGAGGCCTCTCAAGCTCCGGTCGCGGTCAGCTCCTCATTTTCTGAACTCGGCCAGCAGAACGGAAATTTTATTCATCATAAACTCGCAACTTGTTGTGAAGGTTGTGGTTCTCGATCACAAATCCCTCATGAGTTACCCACCTTAATGGGGCGAACAGGGGAAATAGTATGTACATATTAAAAACACTTTTTCATGGTTCGTTAAATGATCGTTCTGTGCGCCGTTCGCTTCCTCGCTGCACACTTGGCTGCAAATTAACATTTTATAATCATAATTTCATTTTCGTTAATAAAAACGAGTGTGTGCATCGCTTGCATCGCGGCGGTGAAGGCGGTGGCGGCGGCGGGCGTTCGTTAAGCGCTGTGACGAGAGAGCTTAGTAGGCTTCGATGGGAAACCCTATGTACACATAGCAACCATGGTCTGGGCGATGACGGCGGACGACTTTCTTGTTCTTGCTATTGTTGCTCGAGTGGTGTAGTCGTTGTGGTTAATTTGAGTGCGATCGCGAAGGTGATAGCTGTCATTAGCGGTTGGGTATTAACTTTATTAAATATTGTGTCGATAAAATTCCAAACTTACTTGATTAATTTGATGACCCGGACAAGATAATTGATCACTGATGTTCTTCACTGAAATTGATGTAGTTTTGGCTTATCGCAGCAGCAATTAGGTGTTTGAGCGGCTTGTTAACAATTACATATTAAATCCCGGGACCCCTTCTTCCCTGAGCAACCTTGACGCATTCCGGTGTTGATTTCTGAACACGTCACTCATAAATGACGCTTAATTGCTGTTTGCCGAGCAATAGAAGCTATATAGGAGGAAAACCGCAAAACGTTAAACGATACTTTGCCTACATGATCGCTGCAACTCGCACCGAGCCTCATCACGCCGTCCTGCCGAGACGAGATTAAACGTTCGCATTGGCTTTTGATTTATCTAATTAGTACTGCAATACTGCTCGGTGCGAATGGGATTAGAACCTGCGACACCGCATCCCCTGTCACCCTGACCGCAAAGACAAACTGGTATATGGACAGAAGCGAATGGGACTTAATTGCAATCGGAGTCCAACGTGCGGCGGTGTCTCGATGGTTGATTTTATCGGCCTTTAATTGGCACCAACACCGTGATGCGTGTTCGTGTGTGTGTGTGAATGGGGGTCTATCCACGGGGCTGCGTGGCGGCAATAACACAAATTGTTGCAAACGGAGAATTACGGAGTACGACGTGGTGGCGGCAAAACGAGGGATCCGACGATTGGCGATTGCCAAAGTGCTTTCCGAAAAGTTCTGATTGACGGAATTTTTCAGCGCGCTGGAGAGAACCAGCGAAGAAAGTGCTTCACACCAGCTCCCCTGGTTGGAGCAAATTGGCTAGTAAAAATGTAAATTACTTCTACGCCCCCCACTCCCTCTCCAACCCCAATCGTGTCCCTCTTAATGGTCGCAAATGTGTGGCGTCCCGCTGCCAAGGGCGTTCGCCGTCCCACCCCGTGATATTCAGGCAAATGGGAGCAACCTTTCTGATCCGCAAAATTCGACGACCACGGAACGAGGCCGGACGAGTGGCGGTGGTGGTTTTTGCACTCTCCTAGAGGCAGCCATCCGTGCGCTAACATTTGCTGCCCGATGCTAAAAGAGCACAGTTAATGAGTTTAATAATGTGCGGTTTATGTTTATGTAAATGCATCCTGTACACGTATCATACATACAAAGAGAGACCGAGCTCCGCTCCGATCCCCTGCTCCGAAGAATTGCACTCACCTCGTCTCGAAATTGCGCTCGAAACATTTAAGTGTGGTTTAACGACTGTTTCCCACTAAACGCTGCCGGCTTGCACCGGGTTCTGGTACAAATTTACAGCAATTAGGCAGCATATACCGCATTATGTCACGTTGTTACATTCTCCCCCTATGTTCCTGCTCTGTGTGTCACTCTTCCCTCGCACAATCCCACCTCGTTGACCGATTATCTTGCTTATCTATCAAAAAAGTGCACAACGGAACCCCTGTGGCGTTGTTAACTCCGCATGTCAAAACGGGCGCAATCGATGGAAAACAGCCAAACACAACCGGGCATATTCAACTCGTTATCAACCGCCCCCGATCTCGCCTCAATTCAGGAAATGTCCTATCCTGCGGCCGGTGTTTGCGACACTTCCGGTTCCAGCCCTGGGAACCGTTTCACTTTTTATTGCGGTAATTGCATGTCCGAAAAAAACAGAAAAGCAGAAGCAAACCGCACACGGGACTGATCACGAAGGGGCTCATTACCTTGCTAACATTTTATTTACATACCAAGGCGGCCGTGGCACCCCAGCCCCAAAACGAAGCCCCAAAGCAGGTTCACCTAACCTAGCAGCAAACAAACCAAATCAGGCCGAAAAATCCAGCCCAGTCTATTCCGGATCACCTTCCGGTTTTCGAAGCATCAATCAAAACCCTCTCGGGCTAAACTGCCCTCCGACCTGCCCCCCAAAAAAAGAAAAACCCAACTAGGTAAAACTTGAAATTATCCCAAACACGCAAAGGTTCTCGGGATTCGGTCGGCCGGAACTCAAGGAGGTTGTTATTTCTCGTAGCAAGCCATGTGGCGGCACATTCCTCGCGATCGTCAACAATTAACGTTTAACGCAAACAAAAGATTAATAATTTTTGGAAAAGGTTGCCTCGTCCGAGCGAAGGTCGTTCGCTGGCAGCGCTGCACTGTACGGGGTATCGCAGTAGCCTTCGTTCGCTCCGTCCGTCAGTCAATGATTCAAAAAGTCAAAAAACCCAGGCAAGAAGGAGGAGGTAAGCCCGGCACAAACGAAACAAATTATAATCTTTTAGTTTTAGGTAAATTTATAAATTCGTTACTTCCTTCCTTTCCCGGTCTTATTTATGATTGTTGTGGTGGTGGTGGTGTTCGAGAATGGGGCCCGGTGCGCACTCATTTGCAGCAAACGCCAGGCGATGTTTTGTTTTGAGTTTCTAAATGTGCTTCGAGTGCCTTTTGTTTGTCGGGTTCTTGCGGAGGGGACCCCTGCGGGGCTTTCGTCATCGTCGTTTCATCATTACTATCGGGTGTGAGAGTAGCGTGAAAATGAGGCCATGGTGGTGCGAAAAGTTTGCTGCGCTCGGGAAAGTGCTAACAGTCGAAAATAAGCGGGTCGGCAGGTCGGGAAGATTCTGGGATATGAATATTTCTTCCCTGAAGTTCATGAAGCTTTTAGTGCAATTTACATTACTGATTAGGAAGCATTTCTTGTAATTCGAGATACTGGAAACGCCTGGGACAACTTCTGAATTTCATAAATCATCTACTTTAGCTGGCCAACCTCTTCTTGAATTTCCTGAAATTTCTCCTTCTCCTGATATTTCTTTTGACGTTTCTGCAACTTCTGAAGTTGGTAGAATTTCTCCTGAAGTTCCTGGAACTTCTCTACGTCATTCTAAACTCATTCTGAATTTAGTGGAAGCTCCCATGAAGTTCGTTGAGCTTCGCCCCTAGCTTGTGGAGACTTCTCGTGATTTTTTTTAAAAAAATTACCAATTTAATTGCATTTTGATTTGATTGGCTTCAGAAGTTTCGCCGAAATTATTCTAAAATTTAAAGAAAGTTCATTAAAGTCTTTCGAACTTTCCCTGACATTTCGTGAAAATTCTCCGTAAATTTTGACGGAATACTCTAAAAGTTCTCTTGAAATTCTAACCTACGTCTCCTGAAGTTCAAACTGAATTTCGTGGAACTTCTTGTGAAGTTCGTTAAATTACTTCAGAAGTACGCCCATTAGGATTCATTAAAAGTACGTTGAACTCAATTTCTGAACTCTGAATTTTGTGGAAGTTCTCCTGAAGCTCGTGGAACTTTGCCTCTAGCTTGTGGAACTTCTCATGATTTCTTGGAATTTTATTTGATCTTCTTCAGAAGTTTCGCGGAAATTCTTTTAAAATTTTATGAAACCTTTTATGAAAAGTATGACAAATTTCACCCTGTATTTTTGATGAAATACTCCTGTAGTTTTCAACGTCTTCTGTAGTTTTGAATAACTTTTTTCGAAAAGTTTCTCCTCTTCAGGAGGTTCGATGTGCTTTTCCGAAGTTCAATGTACTTCCCTGAAGTTTGATGAACTGCCCTGAAATTTAAGAAACTTCTTTTGATCATCAAAAAACTGCTCCTGCAGTTTGAGAAACTTCTCCTGAAGTTTGAGGAACTTCTCTTACAGATCACGGAACATCTCCTGAGGAACGAGGGAGTTCTTTTTAAATTCGATTTTCCGAAGTTCGAGAAATTTTTCCTGAACTTCGAGGAACTCCCTCTGAAGTTTAAGTAGCTTCGTTTGATTTTTCGAGAAGCCTTTTGTTGAAGTTCGAGGAATATCGTGAAATTTCTCCTGAGAAACCAAAAACTGTTTCTGAAATTTCAAAGATTTTCTCCTCATGAAATTTCACCTGATGTTCGAAGAACTTTTTCTTAAGTTTGAGGAACTTCTTCTGACGTTCGGGGAACTTCTTCTGGAGCTCGAGCAACTTCTTTTATAATACAATGATTTTTTCTTGAAGTTTGAGTTATATCTCAACATCTTTAAAAAACTTTTCTTCAAGTTGAAGGAACTTCTTTTGAAGATTGAGAAACGTCTCCTGAGGTATGCGGCAGTTCTTTTTAAATTTGAGGAATTTCTCCTGAAGTTCATGGAACTTCTCAAGGAGTTCGTGGAGCTTTGCCTGAAGTTCGAGGAACTTCTCTTGAAGTTCGTAGAACTTCTCCTCAAGTTTGTAGAACTTCTCCGTGGAACTTCTCCTGAAGTTCGGACAACTTATCCTGAAGTTCGAGGAACCACCCAAAGCTCGAGGCCCTTCTTATAAAGCTCGAGGAACTTCTCTTGCAAACCAAGAAACGTCTGCTAAGGAACGAGAAAGTTTGGTTTAAATTCGATGAACTTCTACCGAATACTGAGAATCTTCTCCTGAAGAACGAGTTGGTTTTCCCGAGTTACAAGGATTTTCTCCGAAAGCTCCAAAAATGTCTCCTGAAGTTTCTTATGTTCGAGGAACTTCTTCTGACGACCGAAGAACGTCTTCTGGAGCTCGAGCAACAACTTTTATAATCCGACGAAATTCTTTAAAAGTTCGAGTTACTTCTCTTGATATTTCCAAAAATTTCTGAAGTTCGAGGAACTTCTCAAGAAGATCGAGTAGCTTCTTCTGAAGAACAAGGTAGTAATTTTTAAATCCAAGGAACTTCTCCTGAAGTTCAAGGAACTGTTCCTAAAATTTCGAGAGACTTCTCCAGAAATTTTGATTAACTTTTTTTGAAGTTCAAGGAACATCCTGCTCCTGAAGTTTCGAGGAAATTCTTCTGAAGTTTCAAATACTACTCTTGATTTTCAGGGAGCTTATCCTGAAGTTTGAGGAACATCGCTTTAAGTTTGTAGGAGCTTTTCCTCAGATTTGCTGGAGGTTCTCCTGAAGTTTTAAAATACTTATCCTGAAGTTTCGAAAAACATGTTTGTAGCTCTAAAATCCATCCCTGAAGTTCCGTAGAACTTCTTCTGAAACTACAATAGTTCTTAAACTTCGACGAGCATCTTCTGAAGTTTCGAAAAGCTTATCCTTAAGCTGAGCTAATATCTCTTGAAGTTTTAAATTAACCACTCATGAAGCTTCATAGGATTTTTACTGAAAGTTCGAGGAACTTCTATCGAAGTTTTAGAGAATTATCTCGATGTTTCGAGGAACTTTTCCTGAATTTTCAAGGAACTTTCCGAGAAATTTGGAGGAACTTTCCGAGATATTTTGAGGAACCTTCCGAGAAATTTGGAGGAACTTCTCCTAAAGTTTGAAAGAATTTCACCTGAAATTATGCAAAGTTTCTCCTCACAATTGGGAGAACATATCCTAAAGCTGAAATAACTTTTCCTAAAGGTTCAAGAATCTTCTCCTGACATTCGAGGAACTGCTGCTGAAACTCTGAGGTTTCTTGAATCCAAGGAACTTCTTCTGTAGTTTTGAAGAACTGCTCCTGAAATCGCAAAGAACTTATCCTGAAGCTTTGAGGAGATCCTCCTGAATTTTTGAGAATTTTTTTTTGAATTTTTCTGGAATTTCTTATGAAATCATGAAAAATTTTCTTTTGATGTTTTGAAAAACTTCTTCTGATTATTTGAAAAATTTTCCTGAAGCTCAGGACTTTTTCTGATGGTACTAAAATTTTCATCTAGCGTTCGAGGAACTGTTTCTGAAATGTCGAGGTACATCTTATAAATTTTTGATTAACTTTTCTTGAATTTCAAGCAACTTCCACTGAAGTTTCGATATCTTCTTTAGAAGTTTCGAGGTCTTTAATATGAAGTTTCATATATTTTTGCTGATATTGAAGGAGCTTATCCTGAAGATTTAAGGAATTCTACTGATAATTTGATGCATTTCTCCTGAAATTTCAGGATTTTTCCGAAGTTTTGAGGACCATCTTCTAAATCTAATCGGGTTTCGGACTTCTCCCGAACTATTTACGAAATTTTCTTGATGTTTTGCGGAACTTTACCTGAAATTTTGAGGAACATCTCTTGAAGTTCCGTTAGTTTTGCCAGACGATTAAGGAACTTCAAATGAAATTCTGGGGAAGTCCACCTGAAGTTGAAGAAGAACTTCTCCTAAATTTTCGATGAACTTTTCCAAAAGTTATCAGGCATTTTTCCTTAAGCTCTTAAACTTAACTTATTTTTGACGAACTTTTGCTAACGTTCGAGGAAGTTTTCCTGAAGTTCGGGAAACTCGTCCTGAAATTAAAGGAAGTTTTTGATAAGTTCATGGAAGTTTTTCTGATGTTTTCAATGAACTTCTGATTTTTGGGGATACTTGTCCTGTTTAGGTAACTTTTCCTCAAGTTTTGGGGAACTTCTCCAAGTTTTAAGGTCTTTATCCTGTAGTTCGACAAACGTCGTTTGCAGTTTCGACTTTTCGAAAAATTGCTTCTGGAGTTTCGAGAAACTTCTCCTAAAGATTTAGGTAACTTTTTCTCAAGTTATGGGAAACTTCTCCTGTAATTTGAGAAGCTTCTCCTACATTTTTGACTTTCCGGAGAAGTGCTGCTGGGGTTTCTAGAAATGTATCTTGTAGTTTCGAGGAACCTGTTCTAATGTTTTGAGGTACTTCTCCTGATGTTCGGGAAACTTCTCCTGAAGTTCATGGAATTTTTCCAGATGTTCGAAAAACTTCCCCAGAAGTTCAAAGAACTTCTTTTGAAGTTGAAGGGCCAGCTTCTGAAGTGTCCTATGAACTTCTCCTGATGTTCCTGATGTTCGGAAAACTTCTCCTGAAGCTCATGGAACTTTTCCTGAAGTTTGAAAAACTCTTCTGAAGTGTCCTACGGACTTCTTCTGATGTTTTGAGAAATTTCAGGGAACCTGGGGAACTTTTCCTTATATTTCGAGATTTTTATCCTGTAGTTCGACAAACTTCTTCTGCAGTTTCGACTATCCGAAGAACTGCTCCTGGAGTTTCGAGAAACTTCTCCTGAAGTTTTCAGGAGCTTCTCCTGAAATGTCGATGAACTTCTCGCGAAGTTTAAACAAACGTCTCCTAAAGTTTGAGAAATTTCTCCTTATGTTCAAGGAACTTCTTCTGAAGCTTACAAAAAATCATTTGAAGTTCAAAGAATTTCTTCTGAAGTTCAAGAAACTTTTCATTATGATTTTGAGAATCTTCTTACGAACTGTTGGGGAACTTTTCTTCAGATACCGAGGAACTTCTCCGCTGGTTCGATAATCTTCTCCAGCAGTTCTTAAAACGTCTCATGAAACTTTAAGGGTATTATCCTGGAAATTTATGGAATTTTTCAAAAGTTTCGAAGGTCTTTTTCAGAAGTGTCGTGAAACTTCTTCTGAAAGTTCGACGAATATCTCTTAAAGTTTTGAAGAACTTGCCATGAAGTTCGAGAAATTTCTCCTTAAGTTTTTAGGGTCGTTTCCTGAAATTGGTGAAAAAATATTCTGAAGTTTAAGGAACTTCGCCTTATGATTTGTGAAACTTCTCCTGAAGTTTTGGCGAACTTTTCCTTAAATTTCAACGAACTATTCCTATAGCTCGAGAAACATCTACTGCAATTTCGGTTTTCCGAAAAACTGCTCCAGGAGCTTCAAGAAACTTTTCGTGAAGTTTTGAGGAACTTCCCCTCAAAATTCGCGGAATTTCTCTTAAGTTTTTTCAAAAGGTTCGGGGAACTTCTCCTGTATGAGCTTGTGAGGAACTTCAATCTAAAGTTGAACTCATGGTTTTGAGGAGCTTTTTCTGAACTTTTGAAGTGTATCAGTATTTTTTTTTGTTTTGGAAAAAGTGATCAAGTGAAGCGTTAATTTAAATATTCCTAAATTTCAATGATTTTCTTAATGTTTCAAAACAAATGCTGAAAGAATGACAGTGCTAAAATGTCTCCTCAAAAAATATTAGCTATTCAATTACTGGTTTGGATTGAATGCTAAAAATCAAATTTTCTTCCAACACTGACAGGGTTATCATGGATGTCAGAATTACGTATGTGTACTAGTTTATGTATTTACAGAAACATTGGATTTAAAATCTTCATAACAGTGTTGCTAGCAATGATAATTTGATAGATCGTTTGCTCGATTGGAACTACTCGAGTGATACTTAACTGATTGTTGCAATTTTTCTCTTTTCGCCACTTTGACAATCCAGTTCTGGGCCACTAAAGGGAGAGGGGAAAGTTACTTCGTAAAATAGTCTATAGTAAAAGTCAGAACAGCAATTGCCGGTCTGTTTCATAATAATCCTCGTTTAAATCTAGTCTTAAAAAATGCTATCGTTATACCGACAATTAAATCATGGTCAAGATGACTATTGCATATAATGGTTACAATAACCATGAACATGGACGAATTCACCACGCTCATGGCATTTTTGACTATTCCGACATTATAGTAAATGTTGAATCAACTATTTGTAATGGTTGTTTTGACCATGATCATAGTCGGTTCAAAATCACTATACTGCAAGACATCCGAAAATTGACTATCTAATTTGTCTCTGTGTAGCCCGTGACTTACACACATAAAAGATTCTAACTCAATCTATCATTTTCGAATTACCATAACTTTTTCAGTGGTGTTTAAATAGAGTACTTATTATATCTGCTGTCATTATATAGGGATCAGACGCGTTATTTAAACTACGGATTTTGTCGAATCAAGTTTGTTATCTAGTGTTCTCGGTGTAAAATCAATCTGACAGTTAGAAGCAAGGTCACTCATGCATAAGGCAAAGCCAATTGAGATGTGACAGGTGAAGTATGACAAGTGAAGTAAAAGGAATATTTCTCCGCGTGAAAAACTTAATGTTATCAGATCTGCCAATTTAGCAAGCTTTGCAAAACATTTTTCACGGGGAACCACCCTAACCGCTTTCCACACCTGATAAACTTTCTCGGAACGAAGGGGCCTTCTTCAAATTCACGCACAACAACCACATTGTTGTTCGCGCAAGACAGCATTCTCTCATTAACCTCACACATCACGTCCGGGTCTACTGCTGATTCCCTCCTCCTTCTCCTCCTTCTTCTCCACCCACGAACCACATCGCTATCAACCCGGTCAGATCTGCTGACCACATAGTAGGCAGCCTGCTGCGCTCAAGCCGACCGAGCAAGTTCGCTCGCATGATAATTATCCTCCGTACCTACACACACACACACAACCGCATGATGCGCTTTCTCCTCTCTACCCTCGTTGTAAATATATTCTTATCTCCCTAGAGCCCGGGACCGGAGTCGGCCGTTTAAGTCTTTTGTAGAGCCCTAATTACGATTTCGGTGGCCACAGTGCACATCACTCACACAAACACACACACACGGTTGGAACTGCCGGACTGTTCTGTTCTGGATCACTGCATCCCTAAAAGGTTCCGTGTCCGACCGGGAGTTCCCTGCGTCGTTGCCTTTGTTTTTTCTGTGCGAAGCAAGCGAACTACCTTACCGACAGCTACTAACCGACACCGTCTTTCAAGGTTCACCTTTTTTCCACGTGGTTAAACACCGCACCAACAACATCAGGCTGAGCGCGGTGCGATAATGAACCCTTAATCCAAACTCCGCGGCAGGAGGCGGGCGGGCGGACGCGGCGAGTTTTTTTTCAATCAATCAGATCGAGGCAGCGGAACTCAAAAGTGACTCTCCTCGCGGTGAATGAGTGAGAGCCAGCGTGCGAGATTAATAGATTGTGTGATAAGTCACATATTGAGACAGTAATCACTTAATCAGCTTATTCGGTTTTTGTCGTCGACGACGTTCCGATTCTTCTGATGCCGAAGGGAACTAGTTTGAGCCCGAAATCGATGATTTCCTAAACAAACGAAACGAGTTCAAGAGGCACAGGGGGGTGAGGCTGCCGGGATGAGGTGTGTAGAGTGCAGGTTCTTCTTGATTGAGCTGTAGATTCGAGCTCGCTCTTGTCTCGCGCTGATGAACGAACCAAAAACGGGGAACAGAGACGAGTGAGCTTGCCATGTTCATTAGGTAATCGTTAAATGGTCTTTCTCGGTTGACATTTTGATAGGATTAACGGTGAAACGGAAATCGGTCAGAGCAGAGCTGCGATGTGAGTGCGAGTGGAAGGAAAGTGGCCATTTAGCTCCTTCGCTTGCTGCGATCTCCTCGTCGGAGTCGGTCATAATGAGGAATTAAGCTTTGGGAAAACATTAAGTCAATCAAGGCGCGAGTTGCGTTTGATTCGTGCAAGAGGGAGAATTGTGGGAAGCGAAAGAGCAGACAGAACAGAAATATGTGGGGCGGTCGGGAGGGCGAGAGAGAGAGAGAGGAGATAAAAGTTGTGATAGTTGTTATGGTTTTTGTGATTATTGATTTCGAGCTCCGGACGAGCGCGCGGACATGGGCGGATTGATTATGTGCTAATGGAATATTTAGTTTTAGGTGACAGCGGCTGCGGCGAGTGCGGCCAGTTCAAAGATAACGAAAGCTCTCTACCTGACTGACAGCTCTGGTGCGGGACGAATTTGATTGATCCACGGGTCCGCGGGTCGCATAGCACTTTTTTCTTTTGTGTGCACTCCCGCGTCACTTTACTCAATTTTTGAGTACAATTTTGAGTTGATCCACGTTTTACGAAAACTGAGTAACATTTCCGTGAGAGAAATAGAGATAGCATACAATTGTACTCAAAAAATTGAGTAAAGTGACGCGGGAGCAGAGATGCCAGATATTTTTTCAAATGTCTGTGATAAACATTTGAAATGTCTGGGAATGTCTATAAAAGTCTGTATATTTTTATTAAATTAGACTTTTTTCAACTAAAAGAAGTAATAGAAGAGCGAGTTAAGTAATTTTTGCTATATGTGTGATTATGTAAAAATTTCTGCATCTATTTTTTGAATTGTATGCAACCTTACACTATTGCTTCATATTTGTAAAGTCACAATTTTCTATAGTTTTTTCCCCGTGTAACGTTCATTCGAGTTTTGTATTTTAAAATCAAAATTTAATTTTCATTTGATAAATTCAACAGACTTTTTTTTGTTCAACAATAACCATTGAATTACAATGAAAAAAATCAATTTTGTGTTTCAATATTTTTAGGTTCATTAGTCAAAAAAAAACACCACAATGATACTAGAAAGGATTTTTTTGTAGATTATGTCGAGGGGCTGTTTAATTTGTTTGGGATAAACCCCTACCCCCCCCCCATTAGGAAGAAAGGGGTCTCTTAAAGGGTGTCCACGATGAAATTGCCACACACAAAATTGATTCTCAAAATTCGAGTTTTCATCCGATTGCCATCAAATTTTCAGGGATTGAGAAATAACTATTAAACTTTATTTTACCATTTTACTCGTATTCTATTTACAGTCCATACGCAAATGCCCGCACCTTGGCCTTAACCCCGGCCATAAGATTCTGCACAACCTGTGAATCAACCGTTTTATGCATGTAAACCCATACTTTCTTCAGTTCCTCGACTGTCATCACTACCTTAGGTCGTTTAAGAAGGTGCTGCTTCATAATCGCCCAGTACTTCTCGATGGGGACGAGCTCCGGAGTGTTGGGAGGGTTGAACATTTTCGGCACGAAATTGACCTTATTGTCCGCATACCACTTCAGCACGTCCTTGGAGTAGTGGCATGAGGCCAAATCCGGCCAGAAGATTGTTGGGACGTTGTGGGCCTTCAGGAGAGGAAGCAGCCGCTTCTGGAGGCACTCTTTTATGTACACCTGTCCGTTCATCGTGTCCTGGGTCACGAAAGATGCACTCCGCTTCCCGCACGTGCAGATGGCTTGCCAAACCAGGAATTTCTTCGCAAATTTGGACATCTTCTGAGTGCGGACATGCTCCGGAACGCTGAACTTATCCTTGGCCGTGAAAAACAGATTGCCGGGGATCTGTTTGAAGTCGGCCTTCACATATGTTTCGTCGTCCATTATGCAGCATTCAACTTTCGTCAGCATGTTGAGGTACAACTTCCTGGTACGGGTTGGCGGACTTGTTCTGCCTCTCGTCGTGATTAGGGGCCTTTTGTACTTTGAACGTTCGAAGCCCAGCCTTAGTTTTGGCCTTCTGGACAAAACTTCGGCTTAGGTGCAGCTTCTTAGCCACATCCCGAACCGAGGCGTTCGGATTTCGGTTGAAGGCCCCAACTACGCGGTTGTGATTTTTGGTGTTGTACGGAATACTTTTTCCTTCACTTCTGGGCTTCCGATCGGTGGTCAACCGTTCCTCGAACCGCTTAATCACTCGCGACACCGTAGAATTCGCGATTCCCAACGTTTTAGCGATGGAACGATGCGAGAGATCCTTGTTCTCGTGATGAATGCGCAAGATTTTATCACGCACGAGCTGTTCTTTCGACTCCATTTCCGCGAGTTTTGATCACAGGACTTTAAAACTTGCAGGATGTAAATAATGCACTATGAACTAAATCCACCCAAATTTTCATTAAAATCTACCCAACGGTTGAAAAGCTAGAGTAATTTCATAGTGTGGCAATTTCATTGTGGACACCCTTTACTGTCAAAAGAACCTTCCTCGGCCCCAAAAATCCCTCCATATAAAGTTTCACACTGATCGGTTCAGTAGTTTTCGAGTCTATAAGGTTCAGACAGGCAGGCAGGCAGACAGAAATTTACTTTTATATACATAGATTCTTTGAAATTTGGATGCATTCTCGAAAAATGTGGATGTATTGATACACTTCTTGAATTTTTGTAATACTACTCTGTTATACTTCAGGGAAATTTTCTAACTGATGAAATCTTCCAAACGAGGTGAGATGGAAAGTAAGGAATTGTAATTCCTGCATGATTGAGTGCCCTCATAGTATGATGCGAACGGTGGAGCAGATGGTGTGTACCATATTTTAATATGGTGTCATGAGTGATTAATATCATTATGGTCATATAAATGATTTTTGTATAGATTGTTTCTTTGGTTAGTCAGTTCTCATGAATTTCTAGGAAGATTTCTCTTGATCTTCTCAAAAAGGCTCTTTGTTAAAAATCTGGAAAGTTTCCTCCTGAACTTCAGATCAAATTCCTCATGAACTTATAAGCAGTCACTCCTTATTTTCTTCGAAATTCTCATTTAAGAACCCAACCTTACCTTCCAGAAACGTTTGGCTAGTTTTTTTTCCTGAACATAGTTACTTTCTAAATTTCTGATAAGTTCGATCCTGAACTACATTTCTGCATAACTTTGGAAAAGTATTCTCCAAAATTTCTTGGTAAATCTTCTTAAAGTTGTTAGAGTTTTCTTCCTGAACTTCTGAGAAGTTCTTTTCTGAACTTCCGAGATGTTCTCTTCTGAACTTCAAGGGAGTATTCTCCTGAACTTCGGGGAAATTTGTTCCTAAATTTCTGAGAAATTCCTGCTTGAACTACTAGAAAGTTCCCCCTATACTACTGGAATGTTTCTTCCTGGTTTTATCAAACGTATCTACCAGAACTTCTAAGATTTCCTGAACTTTGAGAAATTCTCATTCTGAAATGCTAGAATGTGCGATTCGGAACTCTAGAGAAGCTATCTAGCACTTCTGGGTAGTCCCAACTAAACTTTTGGGAAGTCTCTTCTGAACTTCTGAGAAGTCCTCTTGGTCTTCTCTTGTCCCGGAGTTCTTCTTCTCTTTCCAGATTTTTTTGAAAAAAATCCTTCCTTATCCTCTTTATCCCATCCCTCTATGGTAAGTTTCTTCCTGAAATTTGGGGATTTTTTTTCCTGAGCTTATTCTTACCAAACTTCTGATTGGTTCCATCCTTAACTGCGAGGAAAATTTTATTGAAACTTTGGGAAAGCCTTCTCTTTTTATTTCTAGGAATATTTCTAGGAAAATTCCCCTTAAATTTGTTCTTGAAGTTTCTCCCTCGACTTCTGAGAAGTCCTCTTCCTTACTTTTGGAAAGTTTTCTCCAGAAATTTGTAGAGGTTTCTGTAGAGGAACTATTTGAAATTCTTGCTCAAATTAGAAGGAACAACTGGAAGTTCTAACTAACCTTTTGAGAAGATTCTTCCGGAACCTCTGGGAAGTTATTTCCTGAACTTCAGAGAAATTCTCTCGTCAACTTCTATGACGTATCGACCTGAGGAATTTTTTTCCTGATTTAAAAAAAAATATAGGTAGTGCCCTTCCTGGTTAGTTCTCGTGTGAAATTCGGGGAAGTTTTTTTTTTCCTGAACTTCTGGAAGGTTCAATCTTGAATTTATGGGAAGAACTCCAAAACCTCTCAAAAGTTCCAAACTTCAAAGATATAAGGTAAGAGGACCCTAAACTTCTTCCTGAAGCTCTGATAAGTCCTTTCCTGAATTTTGGGGAAGTTCTGTCCTGAAATTCTGGTAAGAATTTTATTGAATTTCGGTTATGTTAGGTCCTGAATTTTTTAAGGTTCTTCTTGCTTGAACTGCTTGCTCCCAATACTTCTGAGAAGTTTCAGCCTGACCATCGGAGAAGTTTTGTCGAGCAATTCTCTTCCTGGACTTCTAGAAGTTATCTTCCCTGAAGCTCTGGGAAGTCTACTTCTGAACTCTCCAGGATGTGCCCCAAAATTCTGGTTCGCTTCTTTCTTTAATTCTAGGAATCAAGTACTAATTTCTTAAACCACTTAACTCGAGGGTATATTTCTAAATCTCTAGTGCAATTGTACTGAAATGATGCGTTTAGTAGTACCTTGGAAAAAAAAAATCAGAGTTTTAAGATTTATTTCAATAACCAATAACTTTAACTATTGTTCTGTCCCCGAGTGGCAACCGACTGGGCTTTAGAATATGTTGAATAGGCGGTTGATTTTAGTTACCTTAAAAAACGGCAATTTTCACGAACATAATTTTTGCTGTATTCTATGCCAAAAAGTTGGTATGTAATCCAGTCCGAGTGCAGCGAATAAAAAACCATTCAATGACAATATGGCATACATTAACAATATGTGCTATATGCTGAAAACGAGATAAAACTCTTTGAAAACAATAACATTCGAAATACAGTTTTGACTGTACAGCAATTTGTTTATCTTTATGCGGGTTGTATTTATGGTTTAGTTGATAGATAGAATTGATTGCTTCTTGGTTAAAATACTCAGCAACGCCTTTTTTATGGTGAATTTTTCAGATATGATTTGTATTGTTGTGAACCTTGACTTTCGTTGTGACTTGATGGCAAAAGACCAATATTACCCACGCTTTGCCAGTAATTTTTCACATGGGATTGAACACTAACATTAGTAGGGACTCCTTGTTACCCTCGGAAAGGGCCTTTACTGATCTCGGACCATTGTATCTCCAGTGGCCCACCGCTTTTGTTTCTTTAATGATTTCTGCTTTAAATGTTACCTACGATATTTTATAATATTTCAACAAAGTTTCTTATCGTATCTTCTATACTGTTCAGATCCTCGTACGTTTTGAATCCAAACTTAAAAGAAAACTTTCATTTGAAATTAAAAAAATATTTCAAATGTCTGTAAAAGTCTGCAACTTAAATAAAATGTCTGCTAAATGTCTGCAACACAAATGAAAAGTCTGCAAATTTACAGACATGTCTGTGAATATGGCATCCCTGCGCGGGAGTGTAGTACTGACCGAAATGCACTCTTATTTCGACTCAAGCGGAAAATTGAGAGAAACCTCATTATCGCACCGCCGACCAAGGTCGATAAAGCAGCGCACAACTGTCAATTTGCATTGGCTTTGCTCCTATGATAGCAATCACCGCTCAAACGCAAAGTGACGCGCTAACCAGCTTTTAATGACTTCCTGGCAGCTATCCATCCATCTATCGCATCAGCACAAACA
Source organism: Aedes japonicus (assembly GCA_034211315.2). NCBI lineage: Eukaryota > Metazoa > Arthropoda > Insecta > Diptera > Culicidae > Aedes > Aedes japonicus. The sequence continues at coordinate 56,520 of JASCZW010007274.1, forward strand.
TGGAGTTGATTTTCACGGCAGTTGCGCGGAAGTTTCCACATTTGCACAGCGACGACGGCGGCGACGACGACGACAAACGTTTAAACACGAAATTCTGGGCACCAGCCGGGTTTTCATTACAATTATTTACTTTACACCCAGAGTTGGACTTCCTACACAAAGAGGCGAGGAGCAGGTGGGAGCTTGATGCACGGGGGACAGACCATTAGCACTCGCACGAAACCGACCACGACACAGCGGACACTGATTCTAACCTAGCTTTTTCGTTCGTTCGTTCGTTTGTTCGTTCACAGCTAGATATTTATCTCCGCCATGTCCAAGCGCATTTATAAAGGCATATAATTTAAAATACATTTCCCCTAGTTGAAATTTACCAAAATACAAGCGAGAGAGTGAGGCAAAAAAAAACGACAATCAACTAAGCTTTGTGATTCATTCGAGGCCGCTTGTGTGCCAGTTGAACCGATAAATAAATTTTTATACAGAATAATAAAGTTCCGCTGATGAGTGAGGAAAATATCTCTTTTTTTTCCATTGGAAGTGCTTGGATCCGATTTTTTTTTCATCACGAGCGGACGGTACTTTGTTGTGTTATTCTAGTTAAATTACCATAAAACGGTAATAAAATAGACGAGAATGGAAACAAATTAAGCGATTTTTTTTTTCTCTCCGTTCAATCAAAGTCGATAAAGTGGATTCGAACTTTCGGGATTCGGCGTCTTTGTGGAGACCGTTCGCGCTTGGCTGGCGTTTAGGAGGTTTTGTTTTGGTTTTTCGGCACCCCCGTCGGTGGTGTTGGTGTCCAGCCAAGCGAATGCGCACACAGGGTAATTAAACGTGAGAGAGTGACCAATTAAGGGAACAATTTTTGGAGTTCACAGACGCATGCATGTGTAAATTTTCGCTAATTTTCCTTCTTTCCTGGGGGGACATTTATTGTCCGCTGTCACGAAGCAAAAATAGCTGTTGCTTTGGCTTGACTATGGCAGATCGGTAAAGCAGAGCAACGCGGAACAAAGAAAGCACAGGTTGCTTCGCGAGCAGGAGGCTGCCAAATTTGCATGGAAAGTGTTGAGCTGCTCACGCGAAATTGCGATGGTGAGGAAAAACAAACAATTTCGGGGTTAATTTGCTTGGCTTTGCTTGCTTGCCGGGAGGGGGGTAGGTGAGTGCGGGAGTATTAATTTCATCAAAACTGTAACTGCGTGAACGAAATTGACGCCCGTCAAGGCGAAATAAAATTTACCGAGCTGGAAAGTAAATTAAGATTTAGAAGAAATTGGTTGAGTCAAAACAAATCCGCAGTAGGCGTTGGTAAATTTCGGCCACCATCGAGTGGTTGAAAGTAACAAATTAAGCCAATCACAAGACCAATTTCGTTACGCCACTAGGCCGAGCGTGCGACGCATCATGCAGCACGATTTAATTGGTTAGGTTAATTTCGGATTTCTGTGTTGGTTTGGGGATTTTCCTCTTTGGAAATATTGCGATTGTTGAGTGCACGTTATTTCTAAACCTTCGAAATTTGAGTAGGATCTACTCAAATCGGTCAAAAGTATGGCTACTCAAAAGTGAGGAAGCACACTTGAGAGTATCATGCTGACAGATTCATGTACTCTCAACTATGTTTACTCACTTTGAGTAGCCATACTTTTGACCGGTTTGAGAAGATTGTACTCAAATTAGGGTTGTTGTTGTTTCGTATAAACGTCACTTTCAGCCTGTGACTGGTTAGTCACGGCAGGGAGACAACCTACCGTGAAGACGTAATCGTAAGACGTTGAAATTTTAGTTGTTGAGAAATTACATTTTGATTACATTTTCCTATAATCTGATTGCCAAAAATCAGCAAATTCAAAAATGACATTTGACAGGACTGGTGGAGAAACCACATAAATATATCAAAATCTAAGAGGGACCAAACTACAAAGCCATCAATATCAAGAAAGTGAGACCTCATCACTTTGACAGATCGTTTGCTCGATTGACGCTACGGGAATGAAACATAACCGATTGTTTCAATTAATTACGTTTCGCCTTTTGGATAATCCTCGAAATTCCAGGAGCTGTTCCTCGAATCGTCTTTTGAACTTTTGAAGAAGTTTGAGAAACTTCTTCTGAAGATTCTAGGAGCTTCTTCCAAACTTTCAAAGAACTTATCTTGAAGTTTCGGGGAACATCCTAAACCTTCGGATAACTTTTCCTGAATTGGAACTTCTCTTGAAATATCCTGAAACTTCTATCGAAGTATCAGGGAATTACCCTGAAGTTTCGAGAAAGTTCTCCTCACGTGTCGAGGAACTTTTCTTTAAGCTTTTAGGAACATCTTCCAAAGTGTTGGGGATCTTCTTTTGAAATTTAGAGGAACATCTCCTGAAGTTTATGAACTTATGAAAAACTTCTCCTGAAGTTTTGGAACCTTCACCTGAAGTTTTGAATATTTTTTTCTGATCTCTGTAAGAACTTTTGCTGAGCTCGAAAAACTTCTCCTGAAGGTTTATGGGACTTCTCCTGGCGTTTGAAGAACTGCAGCTTTGATTTTTAGGGATCACTCGTGGAGTTTTGATTATTTTTTTGTGAAATTCATGGGATTTTTTTTCTCTTGTAGTCTTAAGAAATTTCTTCTGAATATTTGAATTCCCCTCCCGATGTTCAAGGAACCTATCCTACAGTTTGAAAAACTTCTCCGGAAGTTGTGAGTAATTGCTCCTGACGTTAAAGGAACTTCAAAAGATGCTGCAAAAAACAGAACAACAGAAGTTTGCCTGAATTTTTGATAAACTTTTCCTTAGTTACGAATAACTTCTCCCGAAGTTAAGAGGAATCCTAAAATTTGGAAGATCTTCCTCTAAAATTTCAAGGAACTTCAATAAGCTTCGAGGAATTTTATCTGATGTCTCTGAGAACTTATCCTGAAGTTAATAAAAATTTCTCCTAAAATTTTGAATTACGTCTCCTGAATTTTAAAGGAATTTCTACTGAAATTTCCTGTACCTTCTATCGACGTATCAAGGAATAATATTGAAGTTTCGAGAAACTTTTTCTGACGATTCGAGGAACAGCTCCTGAATTTCGAGGATTTTATTTTTGATGCTTTGAGGTACTTCTTCAGAAGTTTGTGAAGTTAAACTTCTTCTGAAGTTTTGATTGACGTCTCTTGATCATTGAATGAACTTTTCCTAAGCTCGAAATACTACTTCATAACGTTCTAGGATGTTTTCGTTGCGTTTGAAGAACTGCTACTGACATTTTGAGGGAACTTTCTGCTCCCGAAGTTTTTAGGAATTTCTTCTGAAGATTTAAATTTCCTCCTGATGTTTAAAAAACATATCCTTAAGTTTGGAAAATTTCTCCGAAAATATTGAGGAATTTCTCGTAAATTATTGATGAACTTTTTTTTGATGTTTTGATAAACTTATTCTGATGTTTTGAGGAATATCTCCTGATGTTTTTGGGATTGTTTACTGATGTTTATGGAACTTTAGAAGAAGTTTCAATGAACTTCTCCTGGAGTGAAAAAGAACTTTACCTCTATTCTTGATAAACATTTCCCGAAGTTAAGTAGAACGTTTCTAAAAGCTCCGAGGAAATTTTTTGAAAATATCGAAGAACTTCTCCTGAAATTTCAAGATACTAAAAGAAGCTTCGACGAATATTTCCTAAAGTTTGAAAGAAATTATCCTGAAGTTTTGAAGAACTAATACAGGAACTTTTGTAGAGGTATCGAACCTGAAGTTTTAAAATACTTCTCCTGAAGTTTTGAAAAACTTCTCCTGAAGTTTAAAAGTACTTTCCCTGTAGCTTTGAGGAACTTCTTGAAGGTTTAAAGAGCCTCTCCTGAAGTCTTAAGAAATTTCTGAATAACTTCCTCTGAAGTTTTGAGAAAGTGTTCCTGAAGCTCGGAGAGCTATTGATAAAGGTTCTAGGATCTTCTCCTGGCGTTTTAAGAACTTCTCCAGAAATTTTGATTATAATCTCTTGAAATTCGAGGAAAATCCTGCTCATGAAGTTTCAAGGTACCTTCCCTGTGAGGAACTTCTTTTGAAGTTTCGAGGAACCTCTCCTAAAGGAATTTCTGAATAACTAATCCTGGAATTTTGAGAAACTTCTTCTGGTGATTGAAAAAACTTTTCCTGAAGTTCAAAGAACTTCTGCTGAAGGTCTTAGGATCTTCTCCTGGCGTTCAATGAACTGCTCCTGAAATTTTGAGAGACTTCTCCAGACATTTTCATTAGATTCTTTTGTAGTCCAAGGTACTTCCTCCTCTTGAAGTTTCGAGAAATTTCTACTGTAGTTTCAAGATATTTTCTCTGTTACTTCAAGGAACTCTTTTCTTCATGTTTTGACGAACTCTTGTACTATTAATGAACTTCTTTTGGAGTTTTGAGAAACATCTTCTGAAGTTTTAAGGAAGATCTCTTGATGTTTCGAGGTATTTCTTCTGACGTTTAAGGTACTTCAAAAGAAGTTTCGAAAAACATCTCCTGAAGTTTGAAGGAACATCACCTGAATTTTCAATGAACTTTTCCTAAAGGGCCTTTCGGAATGTTTCGAGGAATATCGCCTTATTTATTGACGATCATTTTTTGTAGTTTCAACTTGTTATTGCCAGGAACTTCTCTTGAAGCTGAAAACTTTTTCTCATGCAGTTTGAGGAATTTTTTGAATTTTTCTTCTCCTGAATATTGATTAACTTCTTCGAGTTTCGGAGTTTCGAGGAACTTCTGAAAATACGGGAAGAACTGTTCAATAAACAAAATCGGAAATTAAGCTTCTGTAGGGTAAAAAACGGGAGTTAATTCCCAATTATGAGACTAAATTCACGAATTCATGTACACGTTTCTTCTTAAGTTTCGGCGTTCCCCTGAAGTTTCGATGAACTTCTCCTGATGTTTCCAGGAACTCCTTCTGAAGTTTCAAGGAACTCCTTCTGAAGTTTCAAGAAACCCAAGGAGCACACTACGATTACAATAAGTTGTACTTACTTGATTATGACTTAGCAAGTCATATTTATGTTATCTCAACTAAATTGAAACTTGTGTGCTACTAGGGAACTTCTTCCAAAGTATCGAAGCTTTTTCCAGAAACTCCATTGTTTTCTTCTCTTTCTCTTGCACATTCTTCCATTTGAAACACATGTTTCAAGGAGTTTCTCCTTGAGCAAGAAATGTCTGCTTGTGATTTGAGAAACTACTCCTAAAGTTTTCAGGAATGTCTCCTAAAGTTTAAAGAACGTCACTTGACGTTTGCTAAACTTCTTCGGAGATTTACGAAACTTCTTCTGAACATCGAATAAGTTCTCCTGAAGTTCGAGGAAATTTGGTCGAAGTTGAACGAAGAATTTGAAATCCAACAAAAATTTATGAATTTCCTACGAGCTTTTCCTTAAGTTTCGAGGAACTTGTCCTGAAGCTCGAGGAAGCTCTCCTAAAGATTCGAGGAAATTTTCCTAGGGTTAGTGTCTCTTGAAGTTTGAGAAACTTCTTCTGAATTTTATGGAATATTTTCACAAGTTCCAGGAACTTGAAGTTCAAAAAAAAAATCTCCTGAATTTCGAGAAACTTGTTCTGAATCCTGTTCTTGTCATGAGTTTGCTAAATGGTTACATCCACGCTTCGAAAAAATATAGTGGCCATTTGCGTTTCAAAATCGTGTCCGAGATTTTTCGCATACACAGAAAAGAATAATGAATTTTAAAAGGCGCCTAATATTTCCCCTAGTTTAATTCCGAGTTAAAGGTGGCGTAAACATTGAAATGGTCGAAAAACAAAAATGTTGCAATTTTTCATACAATAGACTTGATTCAGGCGTTATTTGGCTTAAATTTACATGTAATATTCCAATATTTTCTGCCAAATCCAGATTTTCCTTTAAGTGCATAAGATAACGCAGAATTCTTTTTATCTGTGTAGCTCAAGTTTTGCGTAGAAAGGTTTTTACCGCATATCTTTTTGTGTTCTATTTGGCTGTTTTCTGCAAGCTAATTTCCCGTTGGCTATGTTTCTGACCCATGCGTCATAGAAAATCAATTTAACCTTTGTAAAAGCCCTTTATAATTAATATAGTAGCCGGTGAAAGGCAGGAAAGATTCAGCTTCACATTTTCTTCCCGCAGGATGTCGACCTCTGCTAGCCACCTTTCCGGTGGCTGGCATTTACTGGCTTCCTTCCTGTTGGCCATATTTCTGATGGCTGTCTCCTCAACGAATGTCTTCCCCTTTGGAGTCTTTGGCAGGCCTAAGTTTTTGTGATTTCAGGATTTTTGAACGAATAAAAACGCGAAAAGACCGTCCTTATATACATAGATCAAAAGAAGCATTGAATTTTCTGCGTTATTCAATGCACATAAAGGGAATGCTAGATTTGGCAGACAAATGTAACTTTAAGCCAGATAACGCCTGAATATAATCTGTTTTACGAAAGATTGCAAGCAATGTTGTATGGCGCATGAGAGATTGCAAGCAATTTCGTTGTTTACGCTTCCCTTGGAGAGGAATTGTAGGAGGTGAAATTTTACGCGCTTGTTAAAATTAATCATCTTTTTCTGTGTACCGATGCTACTGCGTATAAGGTGCATATGAATTTATTTTGGAAAGTCTGCGTCAGGGGAATTTCATGCTTCTAGAATACAAATGAAGTTGACAGGTGACCTTTTATTTGTGACATTTTCAACACACAGCAAAAATAAGAAATTTTAGCAGACGCGTTAAATTCCACCCCATTCAATTCAGCCAAAGCAAGCGTAAACAGCGATATTGTTTGCAATATTTCATACAATAGACCTAGTTCAGGCAATATGTGGCTTAAATTTACATTAAATATTCCAGGAGTTTATTTAAAAACTACCATTTCAAATATGTGCACAGAAAAAAAAATTATTTTAACAAGCGTGTAAATTTCCCCTGAATTAATTCCAAGCCAAAGAAGGCGTAAACAACGCCATTGTTTGCAATATCTCATGCGCCATACAATAATGTTTGCAATATTTTATACAACAGGCTAGGTTCCGGCGTTATCTTGCCTAAATATACATGAAATATCCCATTATTTTCTAAATTCCTAGAGGGTTTGAGCTGGTTTAGTGGAATACTTGCAACTAGAAATTATGAAGAAAAATTAGTATTTGCTCCATTTAATTCCAACTACCTGCTGCTTCATCTTGACAGATACGCGTAGTTTCGTCTACAATGTGCAGACTTCTTCAGTGTCTGCACAAGTCGAGTTATTATTACGAGACACTGAAGAAGTCTGCACATTGTAGACGAAATACGCGTATCTGTCAAGATAAGCAAAGGTAGTTGGAATTAAGTGGAAAATACTAATTTTTCCATTATTTTCTGTCAAATCTAGCATTTCTTGTATGTGCATTTGGTAACGCAGAATATTCAATGTTTCTTTTTATCTGTGTGCATTAGAAACGCTGAAAATTATGATTCTTTCAAACTGTGTATTTTACGATTGTTCGATGAAAATTGTCAACAATTGACTTCATGGTCGCAGAATGTTTTAACTAATTGATGCAACATTCTCGAAAATCTATCGAAAATGATTGAGTGCTACGGATTTGAGCACCCGGCTTAAACAGTTTGTACCAGAAAGTGATTCTAATTTCATGGAACGAACTCTATAATTTACGGTTCAATCGATTTAGCGCACACCAAAATGCAATGAATTTACTTACTTCCTTTCCAATGTGTAGTGACATGTTATAATATAACTCTGCGATATAACTTTGCCTGTTTTTACTGTATTTTGAGTAGTTGCTCCCTGCAATAAAACAAATGTTTAACATGCAGTTAATAGAACGGTAGCCGATTAAAACATAGGCTGCCGATTGAAGTTACACACACACACACACAAACAGACAAGTCAAAATACTACTAAAAGATCGCACTCTGCTTTATAGAAGATCGGCGTATTTCAAATCTTTTTGGGCTTCGCAAGCATTCGAAGAGTTAATTACAGTGATTTGCACTCGAAATGGACCACTTGTCGGTCAATCTGATTATCTGGAGATTCTCAGTTGAACTCTTTCCATCACGCAGAATAAATACCACTCAAAACATAATCTTAGCTTAACTCTTCACCACAGAAAATATGTCCAATTCCACCCGAATTCAGAGTCCAGCTAACATTTCATCCACTTCTATACTTCACAACAGTTTCGAACATAAAACCTCACCAGTCCTCCAATCGCAGCAATCGCCGGCCGCAGCCAAACAGTCCGAAGTGGGCGTCAGGATCGATTAATCGCAGGTGGCGACGACGCGGTTGCACACTCACGCAATCCTCCCCGCCAGAGACGCTCGTCCACGGGGCCCGTTATGCTCGTTTTCAATTACCTTTTAACTTAACTTTGCGGTCGAATTAGTCAATAATTCAGCAGGTTGCTGCGCTGTCATTCCAATCGGTTCCCGTCCCGGTTCGCTCGGTCCCGTCCCTGTTTGCCGCCGCGTAGGTGTATGTAGAGTAAATCATTTTTTGAACGCGGTCCCCTCAGCTTGGTGTGTTTACTCTTTTGTTCTTTGACTTTGCTTTGCTTCCCCTCGAGTTCCCGTTTTAACTATATTCCTTCGACTCCATCTATTTATGACAGGGACTCGTTGGGCAGTGATTGATGTGTGGTTAGGAATTGGATCCGGTCCCGGCCGCAGTACACCAAACAAAGTTGATTAATGGAATATTTGATATGGCAATTTGTCATATAATCGGGAATCTATTTTACCGCCGGCCAGTCGCCATTTTACGAGATTGTGTTCCTCCAATAATCACGACATGAAAAGCACTTTAAGAGATAGTCGGATGAAGCCATCGCCGCTAATTGAATGAATGTAGCACATTTTACACGATGCATCGGAAGCGTTCGGACACACAAATACTCACGCTGCGAGAGGCGTGGCATATTTTTATTTATCCGTCGCCGTCGTCGTCGGAAATCTTGGGATGCTGCGATGCTCGCTCTCGCTCTGGCCCGCACACTTTCTCTCGAGTAGCTATTTCTCTCTCTCCGCTTCGTCGCCAATATAAAATCACTCCACACTCACTCACACACATGTGCCAACGCACGTCGGCCAACTAGATTCAACCGTCGTCATCTCACTCTCACTTCCTGATTGCTTCACTGTCGATGTATTTGCTCGCACACCGATTTTCTTTTATTTAGTGTGTACATATTTACATACCACCGGAAAATAACCCCCATCTTCTTACACGCGTTCCGAGCAATAAACCACCTTAATGCGAACTCTACTGGTTTGCCTTTAAAGAGACCATGTTCGCTCCATTACCCATTTCTCACCGCTTATAGTCTTCTTGTTTTTTTTCATCCAGAATCCCAGAAGCGATCGAAATCGATTCCGAGAGCCACAGTGAAATTCGAATCCGGTGACCTTCAAGACGACCCGAATCTAAACCAACTCGGAAACCCAATTGACACCGGTCGAGCAATCACGACAATGCCTAGACCAGATGACTGCCAATTGCAATTCTATACCCACTCGTCGTCGTCCGTCGTGAGGCCCAAGTCGAGAAGTCAAGTACCCGACTCCGAACGACCCAACCTCTTAACAACTGTATAACATTGTTTGTAGCATCATCAGCTACATCCTCCATCCAGGCAGGCAATCCCAAAGGAACCCAACCCAACCGTTCATAATCCGTAATTTTCCGCACTCAAGAAGGGCTCTTTTCGCAGCCTTGGCACACACTTATCGACAATGATACTTGTGTTGCTTTTGTTATTGGTGCTGCTGCTCACCTTCCGACGACCCCTCGTCCTTGTCGTGTCGCCCTGCTCCTTATCGACTTTTCATCACGCGCGCCCGGTCGGTCGTCCTCTCGTCCATGTTTGCTCTCAATTCGCACAATACACAACACACAAAAAAGGCAAATAACAATGGGGACCACTCATCGCCCGGACAAGAAGGGGGAAATTCGTGATTTACACAATAATGAATGTACTTAATTCTTTTCTTGTTGCAAGAGAGAAGTAAAAAAAAACGAACCAACATCAGCCCCTCGGTTGCCCGGAGAGTGTATAATTTCCGCGTGGTGGAAGCTGGCATTTCCCAGCATCCATCCCTGGGCCGAGCCGCGATGGGCCCGGAGAACGGGAAATTACTATAATGAGTAAATTCGTTTCAATTTCAACCATGCAAACCATTCAAATGATGAGAGGAGTGGATGTTTTTTTTCCGTTCTTGTTGTTTTTCTTCTTCTTGTTTTTCTTGGGACGGTAAGCGTTTTTGCATGAGAGGTGCTTTTTATTAGGATATCGTGAAAACCGGGGATTGCTCCTTTTGGCATCGGTTCGGTGCCCCGTTCGTTTTGGTGCAGGGTGACCTCTCGGAAAATGGTCGTTCGGGTTGGGTGTGTGGGAACAAAAAAAAACGATGCCTACCTTGATGGGTTCGTTGAAGGGCCGTCGGTTGAGGGAGTTCGATGTGGGTTAATTTTTCACTGGAATTTGGCGATGGACTTTTGGCTACATTGAATGCTGAGGAAAAGAGCGGTGGTCGATGTTTTTTACTTAGAGGTATCATATTCACAGATCTTTATAAAATTCTCTGAAGTTTGACGTTTTTACTTACACTTGAGGAGATTAGATTGATTTCGATTTCAATTTTTACAACACTGAATCAAACATCCTCTCAACACGCTGACACTATTTGAGGATGGTGTTAGAAATGACGTGCTGAACAACAATGGATTTGAGAAAGGGTTAAAAATGTTGATTCCGTCATATTATGCAATAACCTGGAGTTCACCTTCATTTTTAGACACATTCTGAAATGAACGCCTGTCAAACCAGGTGATACATTTGCTTATCGTATCTAGGGATTTCAAACAAATCGCAGATTGCTCGGATTCTCATAAAATATTTCTGAGAAGAGAAATGACTTTATTCCAGGTTAATCATGTTGATAACCTCTCCAGAATTCATGCCTAACGTGTCATCGATGAAAATAATAAATGAGTACACGTCTGTTACTTTTTTTGACAAACAATCTTGTTTTCTGCAATGAATGAAGTCGGCTCTAACCTAAGTAACATTGCCAAAACCATCCAGCTTTATTAAGTTTTATTAAAGTTTTATGAAAGCCACTGGAAATCAATTTGTTTTAATTATGGGTACCAGGAAGAGGTGCCAATAGGTTTCAATTTTTAGTCAGGTTTGTGAACCTTGTCTTCTAAAGTTCCGTTTACTCTTATCAAAGCTCTTATTTTGATTTTATGAACTTGTAAAATGCTGTTTTGAAATGCCGTTTTAGGACTTATTTAAATTATCTTATTATGATCAGTTGAAAAGCATTTAAAACCTTTGCCAGCAGTAAATGCATTAAATGGCAGATTGGCATTGACGAAAGTCACCAAATGACCAAAGAGTTTTATAGTAGCTGTTATGAAGATGAATTAGCTTTTTGCTAAAACTGTGTTTTTTCCAATCGCCATATTGAAATTTAAAAAATACTGAAATGTGGAAAAATAAATACAACAAATTTTATATGTTATTTCAAATCAGAGACCAATTTCGGGATTCTTTAGATACCCTTATTTAATTCCACAAATTTTCAGGAAGGTCATGATTAATTTATCGAATATATTTGTTTCAATTTTGTTTTTGTAGATGTAAACTCGCATTAATTTTCGACTCTTGTCGTAACAATATTCACCATAAAATTAAATGCGCATATGATTTGGAGCATGATGCGTTGTGCAAAACTCAATTTGTTTTGAATATTTTGCTATCAAACAAAATTTCCTGCAACACTAGAACGTTTTTCCTAGACATTAATTATTGCTTAATGAATCAGAAGAGCAGAGAATCGAGCAAATCAGAACAACAATAACCAACCATGATATCACAGTGAAGCTTGACAGCTGAGGCCATTTGGCGGTATGCTGGTTTTGATGGTATTTTGAATCCTGATCCTAAAATGGAGAAACCGTCACAAAGAGTGTCTCATATGGATTGCAGCGACTGGATTTGATGAGTTCATTTTAATTCGCTGTAAATCGAAATAAATCTGCTAAACATAAAATTTGCCACCCGTCAATTTAGCAATATAAACCCTGTATACCTCCAACTCAAATGTCAAATTAGTGCAACTGAGGTAATGAGTGTGCTGCAACATTGATCAATAGTCAGTGTGTTGCAATATTGATCAATAATCGGAAATATTTCGCAGTGAATTAACTGCAAATCGGTTGAAATTAGCTGCACCTTCGATTCCAGTGAGACCATACTGGGATTGTCACGTCACTGCGAGTGACTTTTCTCACTTCACCAAGTGACAAAAAACACTTTGACTCTCGGACGACCTCTCATTTGTTTGGCTAAAACTGACACTTAATCCCTTGGATGGTTTTGTTTGAAATCATGTGGCTGAGGTTAACAAGCTCCCCGGTAGCTGTGTTTGGAAACACAACTAGACAAAAATCTCGCTGACTTGAGCAAGAATACTCTCTGGCCGTACAGCAACTCCTGTGACAATGAGAATTCTTCGAACCAGCATCGTATTCGACCTCTGAATATCTGAATCTTGTGTCGCTCCATAATATTGAACAGGAATTCACTCTACTTTTTGCGAACTGTGTAGCGGAAACGTCGAACAATCTAGAGGAACGACATACACCCACTATCACAATTTCCAGCATTAATGGCGGTTCCTGACGGCGATACTTGATGACAACTGCCGCGTAACTTCCGCTTGAACAGCGGAGGCCATTACGCAAACAAGATGTTGCATGGATTCTTAGCAAATAAAGGCATGAATTCACAGTACAATACAGCGTTTACACCGCAGCAAAACGATGTAAGCCGAGCGAAAGATACAGTCGCTACAGAAAATGGCCTAGGTGCTACTGGACGCCGGCCTTCCAAAGTGGGTGGTACGGAATGGGCCGGATGATGCAACTCCGTAGAGACAGCTTCTGGCAACGACACCAGCAGAGAGACACTATGACGGATTATTATCGGAAGCCGTCGCTTTTTTGGACTGCGGCAAACGCAACGATTGAACAGGATTTCACCTGACTTCAAAGTTGGCCGCGTACAACACATATACGGAACATGTATTTTGCTTGCGGAGGCGTACAACCTCTGGATGGCGCTGCGTATGGATCTACGGCGGAGTGCAGTTGAAGACAGAAAGCGGGGGAAGATGAATACACCGAGTATTACATGAGTTGTCCGAAGATCTACGATTGTCTCTGCACACATCTCAGTGTGCCCAAGCACTCAGCACATTCGGTCCCAACAACGGACTCATACGCACACACCTCAAATACTCTGTCAAAGCTAAACACAGCCAATCAAAACAAAAACAAAGATTCTAGTACCGCAAGAATGTATTGCAAGATGCAAGCAGTGAGCCAATTTTAAAATCGCTAGTTTGTTATTGAATGCTGGTTCAGCGCCGCCATCGAGTTCCGCTGCGAAGCGCAGAATTGTGATGACTTTTGTCGATGGAAGCTGAGCACGTTATGCCGGGAACAGACATACAACGCACAGCGTTGTACTCCTTAGTCTAGTACGTGTTTTTTAGTACTGGATTAATGATTTGACAGTTCGTACGAAGCTGTACGTTGTATGTCTGTCCCAGGGATTACTCTGCATGTATGTATGATGG
>JASCZW010007275.1:0-70093 GCA_034211315.2 Aedes japonicus
TTTTCAAGGTGCGTAATCTTGACGGCGACAGTGGCATGACACAGCAGGGAATCGACAAATCTCACGACAATTAATTTTATTCTTTTGCTAAACTTTGCGGCCATATTGCGCTTCATGTGAGCTAGACTGCTGGCCTTTCCGTGCAATCGCTCTTGCGATTAAAAAAGATTGCGACGGCTCACCAATAGACGCGATGACATGGGTACAGAAAAAAACGAATCACGCAGAAACTGTACGTGTTGGTGTCACCCTATGTCATCATGTGCCTCCTTTGGGCTTCTTCATCTGCGCTACGCTAGTGACAGATCGGTTGCCTGGTAGGTCTATTCCGCAACAAAGGCTCTTCACTTTGAGATCAAGGCCCATCAGAAGCCATGTCGCAATATCTCCCGGATGGGTGTGGATGGACCGAATAAACATCGCGGTAGGAAATTAAATAAACAACTAATACCTGTCAGCAGCCGCTGTCATGTGCGACAAATGTTTGACAACGGGGGTGTGTTGGTATGTGTGTTTAAGCTAAGCTGAGAAAACATTTATCCGAAGCTCAGACGGGATGTGGGATGACAATATTCGTCTCGCTTCAGGGTTTCCGTTTCCAAAGCAAAGTCTCCTAATTATGCATGCTGATTCGAAATTATGCATTCACTCGATTATGCGACGCGTCTCCTCGGATGATGGCATTTTTGAGGATAACTACTTCATTGTTTAAGTTTGTTGAAACAATTACGGTGGATTTGTTAATTCTATCTGCCAATATTTGCTTCATGGTTACATTGTTTCTTTGGTTGACAATGTATTTTTAAAACCACCTCAGCTCCAAGCAGAGCCCACTCAGTCCTGAAAGCAAATTTTCACCAATCTGTCAACTGCAACTAATTAGTACGATTTTATGGGACGCCTTGATTCAACAGACGGCAGTCCGACATTGTCGCCAGCAAATCTCGACAAATGAGTGGGAATCACCGACAAGATTTTTACATTTCTGCAGACCAACCCGTTGGCGATGGCGTCTGCACTGGTGCAATCGACGCGACAGATAGGTTGTCTATAAATTTTTGCATGGGTGCAGCAGCATTCCCATCACAAGTTGCTCTCCGAGCCCCGATCGATGGGGCCATTCCGAAGATATGTGTTATGCTGCTGTTTTATCGCTTTTCCATGGACGCGCGCGCCTCCAAACATCATTTATTGACTTCAACGGTGACCAGCGGAGTCACAGGTAGCTTGCACTTAGGTCGAGAAATGCAATCTTTACGAAGAACAGTGACGGGTGAGAAAATTGCGATATTCATACCACGGCAGGGAGTTCGGGATTCAACCAACCGTCGATGTGTGGTAAATTCGAACCATCCGTCACCCGTCCCCTCCGCCAGCATGGCCTGATAGAGGAGAGTAAGTAGTAATGTGAGGCGGTGATAAAAGCGAAATATGACGACAACTCGATCGCACACGGGCTCTACCAGCGAGCCAGCCGACGTCGTCGTCGGTCGTCGGTCGCAGATCCCACACAGTCTGGCTCCGTCCGTAACGAAACCCGTCAAATGGGGGCTCACATCAGGTTGGTAAGACCTCTCGGGGGAAAATGCTTCACCCCCCTGGGAAACGATCGATCTCAGGGCGACAAAAAGTTTCTCCAGCCTCATGGCGCTCGACGCTGCTGCCGACCACACGGTGTCGTTGGGTTTTATCGAGTCTCTTTTTCTGAAAAGCGGGATATCTCTCCCTCGAAAAAAAAAAGAATATATATGCTTATTAATTTCAAATTTAAATACAGGTTTTTATGTGTCGATATCCCGTGTCTGCTGGCATGGCGTACGGCCACGCACCGCTTCATGAACGTCCCACGATCATCTGGGAAGTATGTAGCCCGGCAACGTGTGCTGCACTTGAGACAACACCTATCCATTTTCAATAATCAAGGTGATAGCTAATGCCCCGGCCGTGTTCGCCTCTGCACTTTGTTCTGCTTATGGCCGAATGATGCCTTCGAGGCACTCTGAATCGATCCGTTTGATGCATTTGGAGCAGAACTGAACTGCACTGGGCTCTACTTCTATCGATTGGCATCAATCACTGGCTGGTGACTACCTACATATTTTTCTTTTTTTTTTTAGCGAATTGAATGCATATAGAATATTGCCGGAGAGCTGAAAGTGTTTTTTTTTTGTTTTTTTTTTTTGTATCTTTTTTATAGAGGTTTTCAGCTGTTTAGCTGGTTTGCCTCTTTAGAGAGAAAGGAAAAATTGATACAATTTTAAGACATTAGATTTCATAGTATAAGTTTGTTTCGTTTAGGAAAGTAATTAGCTTGTCTTCGGCAGATACTTTGTTTCGTAGAATGTCTCGAATGGTGATGTCCAAGTCGATGTTCCTCCTAATTTCTTCATATTCAGGACAAATCAAGCTCAGCAATTCATTAGGTCCTAAGTAACATTGAGAGATTCTCTTCGTCGACTTTCTCTTTCGTTCATAGTTTGTCTGTTAAACGACTTGCTG
Organism: Aedes japonicus; assembly: GCA_034211315.2. Taxonomy (NCBI): domain Eukaryota; kingdom Metazoa; phylum Arthropoda; class Insecta; order Diptera; family Culicidae; genus Aedes; species Aedes japonicus. Next base: position 2,500 of record JASCZW010007275.1, read on the forward strand.
ATGTTTTTGACGTATTGGATCGTTAATTACACTTTATATTACCGTACTGTGTGTTCAAAATACTTGAACATGTGTTAACATAGCCGTAGGAACGCAAAGAGAAAGTCGACAAAGAGAGTTTCTCAATGTTACCTAAAGGGCGATACGGTCAAAATTTGGTCAATATCAACTTGACGTATTTCTTTCAATTTTGCATTTAAAAAACCTGAACACCCCTCATTTTGAAGGTGTGTGTGTGTAGAATGTTGCTCCTATTTTGATTTTGGAATTCACTCTTCAGTTGTCAAAATGCCGTCCAAGCAAGAAGAGCAGCGTATCAAAATTTTGCACGCGCATCGCGAAAATCCGAGCTACTCGCACGCAAAGTTGGCAAAATCGCTAAAAATTGCCAAATCAACCGTTACAAATGTAATTAAAGTGTTTGGGGAACGTTTGTCGACAGCCAGGAAGTCTGCATCGGGGGGAAATCAAAAACCGGAAGCCGCTGAGACGACAAAGAGAGTTGCCGGTAGTTTCAAGCGAAACCCTAACCTATCTCTCCGAGATGCAAATAAGCTGTATCGTCTACAACCGTGCATCGAGCCAAAAAACGAGCCGGACTATCGACTTACAAGAAGGTAGTGACTCCAAATCGCGATGATAAACAAAATACGACGGCCAAAGCGCGATCCCGGAGGCTGTACACGACGATGCTGACGAAGTTTGATTATCACTGCGTGGTAATGGACGACGAAACCTACGTCAAAGCCGACTACAAGCAGCTTCCGGGACAGGAGTTTTATACGGCAAAAGGAAGGGGAAAGGTAGCAGATATTTTCAAGCACACGAAACTGTCAAAGTTCGCAAAGAAATATCTGGTTTGGCAAGCCATCTGTACCTGTGGCTTGAAAAGCAGCATTTTCATAGCTTCCGGGACTGTCAACCAAGAAATTTACGTGAAAGAGTGTTTGAATAAACGTCTGCTGCCTTTCCTGAAGAAACACGGTTGTTCCGTACTGTTTTGGCCGGATTTGGCATCTTGCCATTACGGTAAAAAGGCCATGGAGTGGTACGCCGCCAACAACGTGCAGGTGGTTCCCAAGGACAAGAACCCTCCCAACACGCCAGAGCTCCGCCCAATTGAGAAATACTGGGCTATTGTCAAGCGGAACCTAAAGAAGACCAAAAAAACTGCTAAGGACGAGCAGCAGTTCAAGTCAAACTGGCTTTCTGCGGCGAAGAAGGTGGACAAGGTGGCTGTACAAAATCTGATGGCAGGGGTCAAGCGTAAGGCCCGGCAATTCGGATTTGGAAAAGCGGAAGCCTAACTGAATATTTTTCCTGAATTTTATACTAATTGAACTTGAAAAAGAAATTTAATTTGATTTTTTAAATAAACGATTTCACCGATTTACACGCGTTTTCCCTTGACCAAATTTTGACCGTATCACCCTTTAGGACCTAATGCATTGTTCAGCTTGAAATAGCGAAAAAAGGGAGTTTTGATCAAAATTTGGTCGACTTAAACTTGACACGTTTCCCTTGCACACCCTGATGTGGGTATTCGGATTTACGGAGAAACTCAATAAAAGAATCCGGACATAACGAGAGTAATTCAACACGTGTATTCGCGGTTAATAGTAATACATAGGTTATCATATTTGACATTTGGAAAAACAGTCAAGTCTCAAATAAAATGGTACACAGTAGAGGTGAGGTTTTCATACAGGCCTGGTTGCCAGAGGTTGCACCTTTACACCCCTGCTGCAACTGGAACGCAGCCACCGGCAATCCCTTTGGTCATCATATCAGCAGGTTGTTCAGAAGACGGAATATACTGTAGACGAATTTTCTTTGATTACGTCCCGCAAGAAGTGGAACTTCATGTCCACGTGCTTCAGCCTTCCATAGTCTTAGAATCTTCGGAAATCTTCATTGCAGACTGGTTATCTTCGTATAACACAACAGCCCTCTTCGTTTCGCACCACAATCCACGCATTAAGCGGCACATCCACATCTCGTGACAGGCAGCTGTACACAAAGCAGCAAGTTCCGCTTCTGTGGACGATAGTGCAACGGTTTGTTGCTTACGAGTGATCCAGCAGACGGCGTTTCCAAATAGTTTGTACAAACAGCCACTCAACGTCTATCGGGCAGATTATTTGCCAAATCGGCGTCTGAAAACACTTCTAGCAGCGGTGAATCCTTTGTTCTTTTGTAAATCAGATCAATGTCCCTCTGATGTAGCGCAGAATTCTCCTTAGATGCACCCAATGAATCTCGTTAGGGCTGTTCTGGAATTGACTCATAAAATTCACGGCAGCCGCCAGATCTGGCCTAGTAGTCATCGCAGCATACGTCAAGCATCCAATCAATTCGCGATACGGCTTCGTTGTTCTAGCCTTCTCCAATCCCTTCTAGTGAAGTTGAAATTGACTTACATTCGGACATTTGAAAACGCTTCAGAACGTCGTGAAGGTAATGCTTCTGACTAAATCGCAACACTCCTTCGTTCAAGCTGTAATCGACGCGCATTCCCAGAAAACACTTAATCTCTCCAATGTTCGTCATATCAAATTCTTAAGCCAAACACCCTTTGATCATCTTCACGGCCTTCAACTCGTCGTTTCCACTCCTCTCAAACTTCAACTGACTGGACATGAAGCTATGGAAACGGTCGTTCCATGCCCGAGACGCCTGGTTCAGACCGTATATAGACTTCTCCAATCGACACACGAGGTCTTTGCTTTGTTCGAAACCTTCGGGTTGGTCCATATACAGCTCCTCCGAAAGTGAGCCATTTAGGAAGGCCATCTTTACGTCCATTTGATGGACAGTCATTCCCTCCTGATTAGCAAGCCCCAGCACAGTTTGAAACGTATCCAACTTTGCGACCGGTGTATACGTTTCCTAATAGTCTATACCATATTTTTGGCTAAACCCTCTAGCCACGAGTGGCGCCTTGTAGCGATCCGGTGCGCCATCCACTCCTCGCTTCGCTTTAAGAACCCACTTGTTTGACACTGTCTTCCGGCCTTCCGGAAGCTTCAAGAGTTTCCATGTTTTGTTTTTGAGTAACGAGTCCAGTTCTTCTTGGATGGCAGTCTCCCATTTTCCCCAATCACTACGGTTCGAGCCTCAGCTATGGAATTGGGCAAATTCTCCACATAGCTGGTTGCGTTGAGAGCGTACGCCGCGTACTTAACTGCATAATCTTGATGCCACGATGAAGCGGCCCGTCACCGCTGCGGTCGTTGCTGATTGTCCTGTTCCACTGGTTCGGCATCACCCTTATCTTCTTCAGAACCGGATTCCCTATCCGGTTCCTGCTGCTCTTCCTCACGAAAACTGTCAAACTCATCGTCCGACACGTCTTCCAGCTGATCTGATTCCGGACGGTTGGCTTCATCTTCCGATCCACGATCTGCATATTGCTTGCTGTTCACAGGAATAGTTACGATGTCACGGGCTGGCACACCACCTTCGCCGTATTCTGGATTCTTCAACTCATCGAAGTTCACGTCCCGAGCATGAATAATGCGCCCTGTCGACGGATTCCACACACGGTAGCCATTGTGTGCATAACCCACGAAAATATCCTTCCACGCCTTGGCATCTAACTTTTGTCGCACCTCCTTTGGAACATGAACATATGCAGCACAGCCAAATGAATGAACATGGACGCATTATTTCTTAAAGTGATACTGTAGAATATTTGTCGATTTTTAACGACTATTTTATTGTGAATCAGGCCATGTGCCATTCAACATTTATTGACATTTTTAGCTTGAATTTTTAGAAAAAATTTTGAAGTCTTGGGGTAAATACCTAAACAAATTTATTCAATGTATTAGTTTTTTTTAATAACTAAACAGAAGCAAGGAATGCGAAAAAAAATAACTAAACAAAAGTCAAACTTGGGAAAACATCAGATAATTATAAAAGTTTGCAAAGAGAAAACTAAATATGACGCATGGCTAGTGAAAGTTTTGTAAATGAGCTAAGAAGTCTTCGATACCGATCTGAGAATTAAAACCAAAAAATAGTTTCAATACTTAGGTATATTACATGGTTTTAATGAACTCCTGCATTCTAATAATTTTCTATCAATCGGTGTAGATCTTGGTGTATGAGGCGTATTTTGTACTAAGCAGGTTGTTGAGTGTCGCTGAGTCTATCGCTGGAAATTCGCCAGCACGGATTCCCCTCTTTATTGCCCATTCGACTTTTGGAACAGGGTGGTTCCATCCTAGATCTCCTACTCGGTGCAGCTCTTCTACATGGGGCAAATTCAATGTAGAGTTTTCCCGCAGTAAGTTCTTAGCTTTCTCAAGAATGTACACTCCTTCACTACCACCGTACGATTTTTTTTTTTTTCAAGAAAACTAACAGCTCTTGAAGCAGCTGTTTTGGTCAGGAAAAGCTCATACGGGAGCACTCCGACTTCCACACAAGTAGACAAGGTGGGTGAACTAGGCAGCAGTCCAAAGGCGACTCGAATTAGTTTTTTATACACAGGACCAAGTGTATAGATGAGCATTGTACAAGATCGGATCGTTAGTTCTAGTTCATACAGTAACTTGCCAAAAACCGTACTGCTTCCGATGAGAAGAAGTGGATTCCTATTGTTTGATTTATGCCTTTTATTGATGGTTTTTACTAAGCGCATCCTGCGCTTAGTTCTGAGGTGTGAATCTAGTTCACCTCCCCACGGTGCACCTTGGAAACGTTAAGCTTGCCTCCGTCCCATTAAAACCTTGGCAGGCCTCCAGTACGTTCCATTCTCCACCAACTGACCTCGCCAGTCGGGTGGAAGTAGCTTCAGATGACCCTATACCTGACTTACGCTGATCAGGCTGCGAACACGGTTCCCCATAAAGGGCCGTGTCAATCCTCGCATGGCCTCTCTGCTCGCCTTCAAGCTCGCATAGATAACCATGGGATCACTATAGCGACTTCGCCACGTGAGTTTGGATAGCGGCTGGAGGAGGACCCAACCAAATGGAGGATAATACCTCAGGAACGACGAAACCCCAGGAGAAAGCGAATCCGTTCGCTAAAGGCGGCCTAGTGAGGTCCCCACCGCGTAAAACGGTGGGCTCTGGCGTGTCCGACACTTGCCACGGCATCGGAAGCAGGTGCCACCAAGCTAGGTGTGGCCATGGATGGGCCAGGACTCATCCGGGCCATGGATAGGATGCGGAAAACCCTTCGTAAAGTGAGGGAGGTGTCCGAGCAGTTGGATGCGATTATCGACTTTACGTCATCGCGCAACAACATTGCTAAGGACCTGAAACTGATCCTCCTTAGGCTACGCATGAAAGTGCAGGTTGCATGCAAGAAAAAGGAAGAGCTGGAAGCCAAGCTCCTAGCTGAGCAAAGTGCCAAAAAGTTGGCACGACTAGCAGTCACGGAAAGGGCGAGGGAGATAGCCTTGAAACAGACCCAGACAAAAGAGTCCGTCTCAGTCAGAGACTCCACCCCATCTACCATGGTGATAGGGACCTCCAAGCGGGCTAGGCACTTCCCGGGCGAAACGGCACCTGGCGCTTCTAAGAAACGGATAGTGTCAAACGCCTACGTAGGGAAGCGAACCTACACAAACGTGGCGGCGAGGTCAGAGGATCCATCCTTGCGACCAGTTCCGGCTGGCCGCAAAGAGAGAGGACCCGGCGCTTGTCTCAAGCGCCGAATGAAGTCCGAGCGGCAGGGCCTCGGCGACAACAATCATCGTTAGCATAGAGGCAGACGCTAGTGCTAAGAGGGGGACGAGAGATGACCCCAGGCAGGGCAGGGAAAGCCACTGGAACAAGGTCCGGGACAGGGAAACAGGACTAAAACAAAAATCGAAAAGCGACAGGTGGCCCGCAAGCGTAGCCGTGGAGAGGCCCTCATCGTCAGAACCAAGGCGTCAAAATATGGCGACATTATTGAAGACGGGCAAGTACACAGATCAGGAGGTTGTGTCTACCACGACCGAAGGCTTCGTGGTTGTAAAAGTTAATGGAGTGTTCTTCTGCAATTGCTGCGCACCGCCAAGATGGTCGATTGAACAGTTTTCCAATATGCTCGATCGGATGACAACTGAGCTAACTGGCCTAAAGCCATTGGTAATAGCGGAGGCCTTCAACGCTGGACCTCTCGAGTGGGGGAGCCACCTCACCAATCCCAGGGACCAGATTCTTCTGGAGGCCTTGGCTAGGCTCAATGTAGACCCCAAGAGTACCTACCATAGAAACGGAGCGGAATCGATCATCGATATAACATTTAGCAGTCATGGGCTGATTAACAATTGGAGGGTGGATGATGGCTACACCCATAGCGACCACTTGGCGGTTCGCTTTTTTAGGACGTCCTACTTTGACGTGGAGACTTTTAAAGAGGCGCTTGAGAGGGAACAAAACTTACGTGAAACCCAGGAGCCTTACGGCGAACGACTCGTAATGACACTTACACGAGCGTGCGTTGCGACCATGCCGAGGGAAGTCAAACCTAGAAATGTAAGATCGCCGGTGTATTGGTGTATAATCCGAAGAACATGCCTCCACTCAAGACGGAGGCAAAGCGCGGTCAGACGCCGAGAGCATCAAGCATTAAAGGGCGCTAGTCACCGCGAAAGCCTCAATGAAGAAGGACATAAAGTCCAGCAAGCGAGCCTGCTTCGAGGGTTTGTGTCAGAAGGCCATAACAAATCCGTGGGGTGACGCCTATCGGGTAGTAATGGCCCAAACCAGAGAATCGACGGTTCCAATCGAGCAATCACCAGAGCTGCTGCAGGTGAGTGTTACGGGACTCTTTCCGAACGATAGTATCCCAGACCTTAACGCTGTGATAGCGACGGAAGGGTGAGCGGCTCAGCCGAACACCCGTGACCATGTGGGCATTGACAACAGCCCAACGGGGGCCAGTGACGAGGCGACAGTGACGAATGAGGAACTCATTGCGATAGCAAAGTCACTAAAGGTGAACAAAGCGCGGCCCGGCCGTCAGCGGTATTCCGAACCTGGCCATCAAGACGGCTATCTTGCTGGATCCCGAAATGTTCATGGTGGTAATGCAAAAGTGTCTGGACGAGGGCGTCTTCTCGGATGCTTGTAAAATTCAGACCCTAGTGTTGCTACCAAAAACAGGGAAGCCACCAGGAGATCCATCGGCATATAGACCTATATGTCTGTTAGATACAGCGGGTAAGATGCTCGAGAGGTACTCCTCAATAGACTGACAAAATACACGAAGGGTATAGACGGTCTGTCTAACAACCAGTTTGGCTTCCGTCAAGGGAAGTTGACGGTGGATGCCATTCTGTCCGTCAACAAGACGGTTGAAGTGGGAATCCAGTGCAAGAGGCGAGGAGTACGCTACGCGCCATTTTTCGTTTTGACCATCATATTGACTGGAAAAATGCAAAATCAATAAAAACAGTAAGGAAACCGTCTCACCTAAACGCATGGGAATCGATGTTTCTCTTCAATTCATCCAAACCGCTCATGAATGAAGACGATCCTCCCATCACATCATGCCTGTTTAACTTGACAAAGTTAAGAATTCAGTAACTGTCTCTTCTCTTCTGACAACCTCGTAAGAGTGTACAAAGATTTGCGTAATCAGTCGGACATAGTCCCGTAGATGGGCAGCATTGCGCCGGAAACTGGTCGACCCAGAGGTAATTTTTAATTTTTAAGATCGATAAGTGTTGTTGCGTCGCGTTTTGTTCGTATCGTGTAGTTCTTACGGCAGAATAAATATCATGACAATAAGTGTCATTCCGCATGTCTCATTTTTTTTCGAGTACAGCCTTTAAATCGCTAATTTCTTTGAGTACTTCTGATCAGGTTGCTAATAGCCCAATCGTCGTTTCATGTTGTTTCGTGTTCTCCCCTGGTTCTCAATAAAAAAAAAGTATACAATCAGATTGACATCGAGTTGGACAACAGTTTGCTACATGTTTTCGTCGGACGGATTCCCACTACTGCTCTCTCACAAATCACACTAAAGCAACTGGACGTATGATGTATGATATGTATTACCACCCATTGTAGCACGCACACTAATACCGACAGCAATGGGCTCTCCTCTCTGTTGATCAAACTTTAATAACCACTGACTAATGCCTAATCATGCCATTCTATGAAAGCCCAAAACGGGTTGGTTGGATCGATAGACAACATCGCTAATACGTTTCCACAGGGAAATAAAGAATCTCCTTCCAACTACAAGATTGAACAATTGGTCAAAAGAGCAAGCCATCTAACATGAGGATGCCCCAATGGGCGGGGAGAAGAGCCCGCCCTCTATTCAAAAACTGTTAGCAATGTGGAGTTGGCATTCCCACTTTCCCCATCCAGAGTGCTTCAATTGGGTGCCCTGATGATCCCTTCCAGTCCCATGAAATATTTATATAATAGTGTATGTATAAATTTATGTAAATGAAAAATACTACAAGCATTCGTATCTATTTATTATATATGATCTCCATTTAGAGTTCTGTGGTTCCGCGCTTACCGTCCAAACACAATGATAACGGAAACGGAACGGAAAACGCAAATTTTGACAGTTGCTGCAAATGACTTCGATATGTCCAATTCGAATCGGCTTGAATCTAGCCTGTTTTCTTTACGACAAGCAGGTATACTCAGATCGGGCTCTGCCGTTTTCCGTTTCCGTTATCATTGTGTTTGGGCCATTATGCACGTTTTGGTTCGTTGAAAGCAGTAATTCCGCACTAATACAACTGGACGTGATAAATAAACTCTTTTGATTGTATTGTATTGTATCGGGTTCACCCCGATACAGTAGATCTATTGTCATGAAAATATTACTTTTTAATTTATCTGATACATGAACAATAAGATTCATGGTTGAAAATAGATTTTAATATTATTTTATATTATTGCATTGTAATTTATAGTTTTATTTATTCGGCTATACGTTTAATTAAGTAAGAAGCATGGGTCATCTTACAGGAATCGAGCAAAGTGAATAGCAATCAATTTCCAGTCAACTTAAAGCGATTTTGTACTTCTTATCAATCACAGTTTCACCGCTTTGACATTTGAGTTCAGAGAAAGTGAAGGTTTATATTGCTAAATTCAGCAAATGTACACTATCAATCACACTTAAGCTGATTCATAATTATTTGTATTGAATTAAAATTAATGCAAGTACTTGCAGGCATTTAAATTTGTTTTATCAAATAAACTTGATCGAATCCATGTGAGACAGCCCTTGCTAAGGGGAATAAATTTCACCATATCTGAATAACTTCAGGTTTCCCCAAGAAAATTAAACCAATTACCAAAAATTGCTTAAGGCATCCACATCCGTACTCTATCTAGGAAAACAAAAGAGGACGAGAATTACCATTGAACACTCCAAGGATCATTACAGACGTTCGAGTGTCCCCGAACCAAAAACCCACACATCCCTTAGGTCGTTGTTGCCATCTCTTGGGAGTAGACGACCCGTTGTTCTTCCCATGCGAACAAGGCGACTACAAAAAAGGAACAAAACAAAAAGACAAAGTGCAAATCGACGTGTGGTGCTGGGCAATAAATATAAAATTATTGGACATTGCTTTTCGCTTTAACCGCCTCAACCGTCCCTCCCCAACTGGTGCAAGTGTCAGACTGTAAACCTATGCAGTAGTTCCAATTTACACCTTCCCTTGCTGGATGATCAGCTCCTATATCATTTCGAGCCCAGCCGAGCACTGCGCGCTGCCACCAAGCGTGGGATATCCGCCAACGACAACGACGACAGACGACGACGGTAAATTTGTCTGAAAGCTAGCGCACGGTGCGCGCGTGGACTTGATTGAAGGAATTTTGCCCGACAATCGACACTTTTCTGCCCAGGCCTAAGCTCCTTTAGGGAACCACACCACCCCGCACCTTACGCTTGCTTACGAGAGTAATTGCGATTGTTGTACTTGCTTAGATCGAGCAATTGCCACCGAGCAGCACGACGCGGATTTGCCCCATTTGGATGGACACCGTGTTTCACAAATGCTCAATGCTTGTCTCGTCAACATCGGTCGGGCAAGAAGGAGGAACAAAGTGGTTGGTACAGTCAGCCTACTATTATAGCAACAATCAATAGGAAAATAGCGATTTGAAATTGGTGCTCAGCTTCGGACCCTTGGGGTCTAAAGCACTACATAGAGTACCCCGTTTTTTGGCTTTGTGGAACTGAAATATTGCTTAATTATTTTTTAAACTAATTTAAAAACTAAAAAAGAAATATATTAACAAAAAAAAATTAAAAACAAACTAAAATACTTTTTCAAACAATCACTAGTAAACGCGAACAAATTCCAAAAAAATCCACCTTATCTTTTGACGGATAGGCATTAACATCATCTGCGACATACAAACTTGCTCAGTGTTAATTTCAATTGTCCTCAACACTTTATATCTATATGACGTGATATAGCGAGTAGATCTCGATATCAAGTGGAAGTGTTCACATTTCACTGACTTGATATAGTTAGTTGTAAAAGTGACGATGAGAAAACATAAAAAAAAACTAAGTAAAGTGATCATAATTTCATCTTAGGCAAAAAGATTTGATTTTTAACGAAATATAGATTTCAAACACCATTTGTTTATCTAATTCGTTTATTGCTGGTTGCAGTTGTGATTGGACTCTAGAAGTGCTTTTTGCGTTTTTAAAGTGTGATAAAAGTACAGTTTACGTCAAATCGTTTTGTTGTCTTCGGTGAACTTATCCTTATGCTGAAAGGTATATGTTGCCGACTTGAGAAACGATTTGACGTAGTGCACTTTATCACACTTTTCTGTTTTGTCGAGTCCATTTTTAACTGCAATCAGCAATAATATATTTCAGTTGCATAAAATATATAATTAAGGGGTGTTTTGATCAAAATTTGGCCGACTTAAACTTGACGTATTTCCTTTCATCGTACATTAACAAATTTTGCATACCCCTCATTTTGAAGATGTGTGCATGTAGCATCATATAGATAAGCACTTCAGTGATCAAAATGTCGCCGAATGAAAAGAAGCAACGCATCAAAAATTTGCACATGCATGGCGAAAATCCAAACTACCCGCATAATAACAAAGCATTCCTTGACCGTTTTCCTTATTGTTGGCGACCGTTTCCGTTATTGTTACGACATTTACCCTTATAGTTGACAACAATAAACAAACAATCTCCTATAAAGTTTTAACAAAATGTCAAATGGTAAAAGGTCAAATGACAATATGCTGAATAGGCGGTTAAGTTAGGTTACCATAAAAAATTGGCAATTTTCACGAACAAAATTTCTGCTGTACTCTATGCCAAAGAGTTGGTATACAATCCAGAACAAGTGCAGAAAATACAAAACCTTTTAATGACAATATGACATACATTTACAATATGTTTTAATGTAGAGGTTGTACGGTGAAAACGAGATTGAACTATTTGAAAACAACAACATGATATGTGATTGTATCTTACATTCGAAATACACTGTTGACTATATAGCAAACTGTATTTAGTTTCAAAAACCTTTCACTTTTGCGTAACGCACTAATTTTTCAAAATTATTAATAGACACCTGGTATAGACGTAGTAGTCCTACGTTAAAACAAACATCGTTAGAGTAAAGTTAAATAAAATATTTCCTAAATTTCTAGAGTTTGTGTTCATTTTCAATGCTTTCCGAGAGAAAAAAAAACTTACACATATGTAAACAATATCCAACACCTGATACGCCAAAATAACTAGTCATTGAGTGTGGAGAAATGTGGAGAAACGTCAACTGGAAAGTTTCCCGAACTGTTAACCAGCCGTAAATTCGAGCGAAGTTTTCGCCATGTTTATTCTGCCGCAGTGGCGGAAAAAATGCGCTAATCTGAACAATCCTTGACAACACTCCGTTCAATTTAGCTCGAATTTTGGGACAATTGTAAACAATGACTTATCTCATTTTCCTCACGGAAATGCCAGGTTACTCAATTTATCTGTTACGAAGTGGATCAACTCAACTTCTTCTGATCTGATCCTGGGGCTGTTTACGATTATTGGAGCAAGCAGTTCCAGAGAAATACGAGATATGTATACAAATGTTACTTTCAAACTATTGACTGTTACTTCAAGTCGACGTTATAAGTCAAGTATCACCAACCCATGATTTGCGCAATACCAGTAGGAATGGGCATTTTGAGAAAAATTATCGATGTAACCGCATCGACTTTTCAAAATTAAAAAAAATCGATCCACAAAAATATCGAATGTAAGAACAAAAAGTCGATTCAGAAAAAAAATGCCTTTTTTTAAATTATGTTTGAACTCTGGAAACTGGTGGTAGATAATGAAGTATTCCTCTTTCTTTTATAATTTCATGTATAAAAGGCTTATCGTTAAAACATAATGATAACTTACGACAGTTCTCAGCAAAGTCCCATGCTGCAGTTGATCTTTCGCTTGTGCAAAGTTGACGTCATGTCTGTATATGCATAACAACAACTGCAGAATGTTTGAATCACTTCGCCTTGATTCCTGCAGGAAAATCCCACAACCAAACCCAACAGACATCAGTGTTGAATAACCGCTAGCTCAATCAAACTTGAAGAAGTTATTAAGCTTGCTAGAAGAAAAAGATGAACAACTAGTTCAAATTTGTTTGAATAAACAGTTATTCAACATTAATGTACGTCAATTTCTATCGCTCCAACGAAAAATTCCAGTAACAACTGTCAGTCTCTGTGTGTGTATAAACGGTGCCGTCAATGCCAATTAGTCTACAAGGCAACCCGGATATAAATAACCATACAATTACAATACAATAATATCAAATAACATTAAAATCTATTACCTAACATGCATTTTATTGTTCATGAATCTGATAAATCTAGACAAAATAGTCAAAAGGTCGAAAGTAACATTTGTAAACAATGGCTTCTAGCATATTTGTCTGTGATCTGCTTGCTCCTACAAACCAAATAGCCCCAGAGACAGATACAGGAAGTTATTACCTTCCCGTCGGTAGTGGATGTTTATGTTAGCAACCTGGAATTTCCAGGAAATTTACGTTTCAAGTCATTGTTTACAATTGTTACTTTCGACCTATTGACGATTTTGTCTAGAAATGAAAAACGCATATTGTCATTACAATGATTTACTATCTACTCCATATGCTAGATTTTCAACAATTGTGAAACAATGCTATGAATTACTTTTTCTATAGTTACGATACATTACAACCCCCAGATGAACGTTTTTGACTTTGTCCTCGAAACTCGATACCGATATGGGAACGTCCATTAATTACGTCACGCAAAAACTTCCGTTTTATAACCCCCCCTCCCCCCCCTTGTCACGTTTTTTGTATGGATCTTCAATTTTTTTTGTATGGATCGTCACGTTTTACCAGAACCCCACTTCCCCCTTACTGCGTGACGTAATTAATGGACCTTCCCTATTTAACGGAGATCGCAGCAAGCTGTGACACGACAGAACGGTTGGGCTTTGGTGAGCTATTACGTTTTTTCAGTATAATTTTGTCAGTGATAAATTTATCCTATTAGAATCCTCAATAACAACTGTCGCGTGTGATAGTGGATGCTGCTTTTATGGTAAGAGTCATACCTAAACATCATCATTATGTTGGAACAGAACTAAAATCCGATGTAAATGGATTTCGAAAACGAACCGATTGGTAAATGTTTGCTGATTGTTGCTGATTATCCGGGTGAGCGCTTTCGATTACACTGATTTATTTGCCATTTTCTAAGAGGAACGATAATTAGTTGTTGAAAAATGCCATTGATAATATTGACCAACCTTGATCACAAGAGGTGTGTCAACGATTTCGTGAATGGAAAGAAGAAGGCTGTTTTTGAAGCATTTATACGCTTTTTCGTCACCTTATTCCGATACATCTTTGATTTTGACGAACTTTTTCGGTTATTCAGATTATCATAATAAGTGAGGGTAACAAGCCGGACGCATTTTCTTCCGATGTGTCTTCCGATATTATTACACAATTATTATTCGAGGAACTGCCTTCACCCTTAACTGTATCGACACCGCAGCCATTCTCGGCTCAACCGGCTTGTGCCAGTCTCACCAAACTCAACTCCAGGACCTCGGAAAATCGCTCCGGACACCCAGTAACCTACACAGCACCAATGAGCTCGGCAAACTTGTCTTGCAAACCATTTCCACCACGGACCAGCTACCGGCCACTTATGATGGCATTGCTGCAGATACAGTTCCACAGTTGGAGAAGTCAAGTTCGGAGATGCGATGTCAGCTTTCGCTCACCTGCAACGTCATATGGCGGGCATTATGGGCAAGCTTGGTCGTCGTGGATAGGCATCATTTAGATACCGCGGAAAACAGAATGCCAAACCAGTTGACCCGGCAAAGAAATTTTCAGACGATTCAGAGACTGGTAAAAACGCGGAGCGAAACAGGTAATTGTTATCCTTTTTGTCCCCTGAAATTAGAATGAAGTACACTAGGCGCGATCAAGCATCACTTATCAAGGTGAATCCTGATCCATCGAGCCCCACCCTACTAACATAGAAAACTTCCTTCCTGTGACCTTTGTGGGGATGCAGAGGGTGAACACGGGCCCTAATCAGCAAAGGTCACACCAACTTTCCTCTTCCTATTCCCAACTGATTGCAAGGACGTGGCCGCGCCGTTATTATTGATTAATATTGGAAGAAATTGAGTCACTGAAACGTGTACAGTGAGAATGGTCGGTTACTATCCCAGCCCTGCATTCAGTTGATTCATTGTAGCAATTTCACCGACTTCTGATCAATCACGGGAGTAGCAACCATTTATACGTGCAGTCAGTCAAGCCTGCTTTCAAGCTAAGCTGGGTTAAGGCGTCATAAACTCCCCGTTTCTATTGTCGATCCCTCAATTTACATAAGATTGTATCGTGGAAACCATAACTTCTACTGTCATCTTATATTTGTGAACAATACTTATAATTGTACATACTATAGATTCTATTGTATCCAGCATTTTACGAGTTCTAATGGCCGTCTCGGTTGAGCTCGGTTTCTGTTAGGGAGCAAGCTATTTGAAGTTTGGCTTAGGCCGTTTGACAGAAGTTCGATCAAATATTATCGATTAGCTGTCAAACTCGTGTCAAATGACCTAAGGCAAACGCCGAATCGCCTGCTCCCTACCAGAAACCGAACTTAACCGAGACGGCCATGAGTATTCGTAAAATACTGGATGCTTACAATATATTTAATTGAAAACCTGTTGGATTTTTTTATTCGGGAAGTGTACAATCAGGCTCGGCGCTGTGCAACAGTGAAAGCTGTCAAAATAATCAGAACGTAGACTTCTCTGCCGCCGTTAGTATTAGAAAGCAGTTTCACTAACACAATCGTTTTGCTGGTTGAAAATAGAAAACAAGCCGTTGTCAACCTGAACATTTTGACAGTTGATCTCGTGGTTGACAACAATAAACAAATCGATAAAGCAGCATGCTAGTGTTTGTGAGATTGCTCGGCGAGAACCTAACGCGTTGGGCGATTATAAATTTACCTTTGCAAGGTTTGATCGACAACCAATTACTTCTTGCACTCAAAAATTCAAACTAATGAAACATCGATTTCATCTTTCAAAAAATTGATGTTGTCAAACATAGAAACAGGGATGCCATATTTGTAGACATGTCTGTAAATTTGCAGACTTTTAATTTTTGTTGCAGACTTTCTTTTTTAACGTAGCAGACATTTAGCAGACATTTTATTAAACTTGTACACTTTTACAGACATTTGAAATATTATCTAAGTTTCAAGTAAAGGTATGCTCGTATGCCAGTAAAGTACACGCAAAATAATACGTAGTTATACCAATACAAAAAAAGGAATCAATTCAACTAAAATTTTAAATATGGACCAATAAAACAGATTCGTGTTTTATTGTTCAAAACGAAATGTTTTCTTGAACCAACTAAACGCATTCATTTAAATAATAAACAATAATGAACTAATTCAACAAAACCTTTGGGTTGAAATAAACCTTCATGTTTTATAGAATTGAACATCGTTTTATATTGCTCAAAACAAAAAGTTTTCTTAACCAACTAAACGCATTTGTTGAAATAATGAACAATGATGAAATAATTCAAGAAAACCGTTGAATTGAAATAAAACTTCATGCTTTATAGAATTGAACATCATGTTTCATTGTTCAAAACAAAATATTTTCTTAAACCAATTAAACGCATTTGCTGTAATAATAAACATTGATGAACTAATACAACAAAACCATTCAATTGAAATAAAATGCGCTCATGCGTCGTAGAACTGAATGTCGTGTTTAATTGTTCAAAATATTTTTTCTTTGCCTAATATTATTGCCAATTATCTGCAAAGAAAATAACTCGTTGATAATCTGCTCTACAAATTATCATTGTTTATAAACATTTATAAACTTACATTAGAAAAGCAGAGGCAGGGACTTGTCAACTTGTCAAATTTTACCGAAATCCGTTAAATCGTATTACCGAACTATTCAGCTGTTGAAAGTTCGGTAAAAAATTACCGAATACTGTAAAAAAATGCTCATAGATTTACAATTAAATATATTGTAACCATACGATAGAATCAATCGTCTGTAAAATTGACTATATTGTTCATGACGATAAGATGACAATAAAAGTTATTGTTTCCACAATAGAATCTAATGTAAATTGCGACATCGACAATAGAAATGGGGGGTTGTTATGTATCTTAACTATAGAAAAAATCGTTTTTCTCCGAACAAATTTGAGTCAATTACTATTGATTTTATTGTTTCACATTTGTTGAAAACTCTAGCATATAGGGTGAATAGTAGATCTATTGTGATGACAATATTCATTTTTCATTTACCTGATACATGAACAATAAGATTCATGGTCGGCAATAGATTTAAATGTTACTTTATATTATTTTATTGTAATTGCATGGTTATTTTTATCCGGGTAACCCGGTGTCTCCACTAGCATTTTCTGTCCTGTCAGATCTGTCTTAACATATGACGAACAACCTGATATTATTTCGATGCTGAGCTTAGCTCAAACAGATTTGTTGAGACATTTTTATCTGATTTTAACAATTGCAGTACCCGATCCCGATTTTATTTTAGGATCTAGCGCAATGATGGAGTGTTGAAGAACATTTTTTTGGAATTGTAAATTATTTTTAGCATTATTTTGAATTTCGTCAGGTTTATTTAAAAAAAATGACTAACATTTCTGTAAAGAAATATGTTTGAACAAATCTGTCTTAACATCTAACATATGTGTCTCCAATTGCCATATTCTTTGACAGTGACACAAATGTTAAGACAGAAAATGCTAGTGGAGACACCGGGTAAGGTACGCAAGTCGATAGCCCCTTGACTTAAACTACACAAAAATCCTTCTACCCAAACATTATATATCATAACAATAAATTTCATTGCAGTATTATTTTTGAATGGAACAAAGGACAAGACAGCTGCTTATCGCGAGAATTTTCAGAGTTGCTTTTGAGGTACCTCGAGTAGCTCACTTTGTTCAGCAAGCAAGCACTGTTATTTGTTTTCTCTCTGTTTTTGCACAGCAGCTGCCAAACAAACCACAAGCAATTTTTGATGTTTTTATGTTTCTCTATTTATCTCTGATTTTGAAAATAACCTATTTTCGCTCAAACTGAATATCTGCTACTTATTGATAAAGCATTTATTTCTACAGACACAATCGAAACACACATATCTGATATGCTTGTACAATTGAATCTTTACTTCTATTCGTGTGATATTTTTCACGAAGAGGTTATTTTAATGACTCCAGTCAAGTCGTACGTTGAATAAACCCATCAGTGTCGGCTTGACCTGCGAATTGCTATTGCGACATCATTCCGTCAGACTGACTGTCAACTGGTGTTGTGAAACAAGGACAGGAGAAGAGACAAACGAGTTCAACCTGCTGCACTCCGAAACAAGCTTCAAGCTTCGCAGAATCGATGTATAGCAAATTACCAGTCTATAAATATCGTTATGATACCTGATCATTGGACATCCGTAAAGCCGTCTGTATCACGTATCACATATCATCCAAACATAGAACCCTAAAAGTCTTTCAATAGCGCTTGCCGTTGTTCCATCTTCTACTGCCATTAGCAAAAGTCAAACTTTTTGAAACCCGGGCAACCGACAAGAAGCGATGAAGATTGATTCAATTTTAAGCTATAGTGAGTAAATCACAAGTTACTCGCAAGTTCCTCGCGAGTTACTCGGTGCATCAATGCAACTCAAAGTGTAGCTGTCTCACCCCAAATAATGGAATGATAATAAAAAATTTCAATTAAATTTATGTAACGAAAAATTTACGCTGTGATTCATTGTTGTCTAATGGATAATTTTTGACAGAGAAAAAAATCTGTTGCATTTATTGATTTTTGATTCAAAATACAGAACTGAAAAGACCCTTTGAGGAAAACTAAATAAGAAAAAAATTATAGAAATTTGTGTCATCTATGAGAATGCTTTAAAAAATGAAACAATGGTGTGAGTTTGCATACAATCCAAGAAAAGGATGCAGGAATTCAGGAAACTAATCACACATAACACATAACACAGCAAAAATGACATAACCCGCTCTATTATTACGTCATTTCGTTGAAAAAAGTTTAATTTTGCAAACACTAATATTTTGCAGACTTTTTTAAACATTCCCAGGCATTTCAAATTTTTATCGTAGACATTTAAAAAAATATCTGGCATCTCTGCATAGAAAAGATCAGATCTAGACAAAATCGTCAAAAGGTCGAAAGTAACATTTGTAAACAATGACTTAAAACGTAAATTTCCTGGAAATGCCAGGTTGTTAACATCGACATCCACTACCAACGGGAAGGTAATAACTCCTTGTATCTATTTCTTGTGCTATTTGGTTCGTGGGAGCAAACAGATCCCAGAAAAATACGCTAGAAGTCATTGTTTACAAATGTTACTTTCGACCTTTTGACTATTTTGTCTAGAGATGAAAAATAAATCGATTTATCGAGTTAAAAATATGGATTCTGTGAAACTCGCATCTAAATCGCCCATTCCTATACACCAGCAATTGAACCCGCGATTTTCGGGACTGAATGCTTCAGGGATGCCATATTCACAGATATGTCTGTAAATTTGCAGACTTTTCATTTTTGTTGCAGACTTTTCCAACGATACAGACATTTAGCAGACATTTTATTTAAGTTGCAGACTTTTACAGACATTTGAAATATTTTTTAAATCTCAAATAAGAGGTATTTCTGAAGTTCGGATTTAAAACGTACAAGGATCTGAACAGTATTGTAGATACGGTAAGAAGCTCTGTTGAAATTTTTTTTTAGATATCTTAGGTATCATTCAAAGTAAAAATCCTTGAAGAAACGAAAGCGGTGATAATATGGAGTCCCTACTTATGGTAGTGTTCAATCCCATGCGAAAAAAATATTGTCAAAGCGTTGGTTATATTGGTCTTTGCCACTAAGTCACAACGAAAATCAAGGTTCACAACAATACAAATCATATTTGAGAAACTTACCGTAACAATGGGTTGCTGTGTATTTGCCCAGTCAGTTGCCACTCGGGGAACAGAACAACTGTAAAAGTTCTGAGCTATTGAAATAAATCTTAAAACTCTGAATTTTCCAAAGTACTACTAAATGCATCATTTCAGTACAAATATACTAGGGATTAAGAAATATTTCCCTGAATTAGTCCTAGATTCGTTGAAGTATAGAAAGAAAAGACCCACAACTTAGGGTACATCATGGAAAGTTTGGAAGACGACTTCCCAGAGCTTCGGGAAGATAATTCCCGATGAAGAGACTTCCTCAAAACAAAAAACTTCTCCGATGGTCAGGTAGAACCTTCTCAGAAGTATTGGAAGCAAGCAGTCCAAGCAAGAAGAACCTTCAAACATTCCAGACCGAATATTATCGAAGTTCAAGATCATACTTTCCAGAATTTCAGGGCAGAACTTAGAGCACTTATCAGAGCATTAGGACGAAGTGGGGGGAAGAGGACTTCTTTGAAGTTAGGAAATTTTCAGAGATTTTGGAGTTCATCCCCGAAATTCAAGATTGAACTACTAAGAAGTTCAGAAAAAAAAACTTCCCCAAATTTTAGACGGGAACTAACCAGGAAGGGCACCACCAGGAAGCATCTTTAATTAGGAACAAAATTCCTTAGGAAGTGCTAGGCAGAGGAGAACATTCCAAAAGTTCAGAATAGAGATTTCTGAAAATTCTTTAGAGATAACAGAATTAATCTTTCCAGGAGCATTGGGGGTAATTCTTTCTAATTTGAGCAAGAATTTCCTAATCGTTTCTAAACAAACTGCTTCAGAGTTATGGACAAAACTTCCCAAAAGTTTAAAAGTCCAGGAAGAAACTTCAAGAACAAATTTAAGGGAATTTTCCTAGAAATTTTGGAGACGGCTTTGCCAAAGTTTCAATAAAAGTTTCCTCGCAGTTTAGGATGGGACCAATCAGAAGTTTGGAAAGAATAAGCTCAAGAAAAAACTCCCCCGAATTCCAGAAAGAAGCTTACCAGAGAGGGCACTACCTGTAGGATCAAGAAGGGTTTTTTTTCTCCAAAAATTCAGTAAAGAAATCCTCAGAAGTATACACAAGTGGACTTCTCAGAAGTTCCTAAGAGACCAAAAGTTTAGTTTTAACAATCCAGAAGTGCTAGAGAGCGTCCCTAAAGTTTCGAATCGAACATTCCAGCATTTCAGAATGAGAACTTCTCGAAGTTCAGAAAATCCCAGATGTTCAGGTAGATACTTTTGATAAAATCAGGAAGAAACTTTCCAGAAGTATAGGGGGAGCTTTCTAGTAGTTCAAACAGAAACTTCTCAGACATTCAGGAACAAACTTCCCCGAAGTTCAGGAGAATACTCCCCTGAGATTCAGAAGAGAACATCTCGGAGGTTCAAAAAAGAACTGCCCTTAAGTTCAGGAAGAGACTTCTTACAACTTTAAGAAGCATTTTCAAGAAATTTTGGAAAGTACTTTCCCAAAGGTTTGTGGAAATTTTCCTCGTAGTTCAGGATAGGACTAATCAGAAGTTTAGAAAGTAACTGTGTTCAGGAAAAAACTTACCAAATGTTTCTGGAGGGTAAGGTTGGGTTCTTAAATGTGAATTTCGAAGAAAATAAGAAGTGACTGCCAGGAAGTTCATGTGCCATTTTTTCTGAAGTTCAGGAGGAAACATACAATCCAAGAAAAAGATGCAAAAACGTTTTCATAATCACACATATAGCGAAAATGGCACAACTCGGTCTCTTATTACGTCTTCTCGTTGAAAGAAGTCTAATTTTTTTAAAAAAAATTATAGGCTTTTATAGACATTCCCAGACATTTCAAATTTTTATCACAGATATTTGAAAAAAATATCTGGCATCCCTGGAATGCTTAAAGGCTCCATCAAACTGCAGCGTTTTTTTAGCCGCCGCCGCAGCGAAAAAACCGCCGCATTGAGATTACATGGCGGCTTATGGGAGCGCACAAACCGACGCGATGAGTTCAGCGCCAACCTTAGATTAGGGCGAATCTGCTTTTGTAAACAAACACTTCGTCTGCTAATATAGCGGAATTTGAGCACAATTCCTTCAAATTGAATATATCAGCGGATACAGATAAGGCTCCTATTTCTGAAAGAAGCTTAATTCGTATTTGTGACCTTTTGTTCAAGAGAAAATGACAACGAAAGCCAGTGTTTACAAAAACAGATTCGCCCTAATCTAATGTTGGCGCTGAGTTTATAAATCGCGTTGGTTTGTGCGCTCCGATAAGCCGTAATGTAATCTCACCACGGCGATTTTTTCGCTGCGGCGGCGGCAAAAAAACGCTGCCTTAAACCACGAAACTCGCGAATCACGCGATCGTTGTAAAGAGTCACCGAGTTGTGATATATTTGACAGCTCCCATGTTAAAGTTTAGGACGAACGTTTTTAAATGCTTCTAATAAATTCAAATGAAATTTTAATTAAAAGCGGTTTGTTGTATGATGTAAGAAAAAACCTAAACTGCAAAATATGGGCATTCTTTTGATTTATCTGTTTCTTTGCTGAAAATGTCTTTATTGAGTAGTTTTGGATTTTCCTAACATCATACAACAAACCGCTTCTAATTAGAATTTCATTTGAATTTTTTTAAAGCATTTTAAAATGTTCATCCTATACTTTAACATGGGAGCTGTCAGATTTATCACCACTCGGTGTCTTCTTCTTTTTTTTCTACCTGGATTCTTCCATTGATACGTTGCGGATGCGTTGACGTAAATTTGACAGAAAACCTATGGGAAAACTGTCAAATTCACGCAAACGCATCCGCAACGTATCAATTGTGGGCCAGCCATAACAGTCCTGGATATCAAAATATATCAACGACCGACCCATAATACTGGGCTGCCTGTATTGCATTAAAAAGTGCGAAGGCGAAAATGTCTGGCCAAGCGTCGTCGTCGGTGCCACCTTAGCATTCGAACGAGACAAAGATTTTCTTCGGTACTTGGGCTCTCGTTTGGCAGCAATTGCATCGAATTTATTGAAGTTTGATGAGGTGACCTGGTGATTTAATCACCGACAAACCGACATGAATGACAATAGCAAATGTCTTAAGATTTCTGTTCAAATCATATTGCTGACATCTATCTTCGTGTTCGCTGAAAACGTTTATTGAAGCCACGAACACTCATGGGAACTTGATAAGAAGGTTCATGTCTGAGCAATTCTGACATTCTTATTGATCTAGATAAAACTCATAGGTTTGACACATGGGATCGCTGCACATTTGAACCTGTCGTTATGGATTCTTGATCAATAGTGAAGATTGAGTTTCATGTCGGTTTGTCGGTGATTTAATGTCGAGTGAGAATGCAGTTTACATCACATATTTTGTGCGAACAGTTTCCTGTGCGTTCAAGAGGAAATTTGACTTTCACTAACACTCCCATGCATCCATCAACCGGGTTATAATGTTCGTTGTTACAATGACTTTGAAACTCCCATCTTCACTTCACAGCAAGCAAAATTGAATACTGATGATTTCTCGCTGAACTTTCCAAAAGGTCTCGCAAAACACAGAGTAGCTTTCTCCTTCTCTCGAACAGCGCATGAACAGATTAAAATTCACGACGGACGAAAATTAACAGCAAATAATCACTAATTGTTCATGACCATTAAGTGTTTATTTTCCTCCTCTTGTGTCAAATGTACAATCTACCACTAGATAAACTATAATTAAGTTTCTTTCGAGAGATTGTCAGACAGTTACTGGACTGGATTGCTTTGGACATTTTGACAATATGAACGAGATTTGATAACCGAGTTGGTCGTCGTGATTAGACTAGCGCTGAATTTTTAATTCCTATAAATCCATCTTATCAATCTGACAGCAGAGTTGTTGCAGTTAATAAATCACAAAATCATGCAATGGTATAAAACTGCGATGCCAATGTTCCAGTTTAAACTGGATCTTTCCAGGTTTTTTCAATAGATCCAGTCAAACAGTTAAATCTTCAAATCGTCCAGTTTTTCTTACTATTGTTCAGTTTTTTCCAGTCTTTCTTATAAAACCCTGTTCTTACCCTTTAATTGTTGAATCTTTCTTTAGAATATGGTAACATTCCTATTCCCTTAAGAGACTCCTGTTTGTAGTGTTTCTTCTCTCCCTTTACCCTGTGTCTCTACTAGCATTTTCTGTCTTTTCAGATCTGTTTTAACACATGACCAACAACATTGACATTTTTTCGATGCTGGGCTTAGCTCAAACAGATTTTTTAATACATTTACATCAAATTTTAACAATTGCTGTACCCGATCCCGATTTTTATAGGATCTAAAGCAATGATGGGGTCTCTACAAACAATTTTATGGAATTGAAAACATTTT
This sequence comes from Aedes japonicus, assembly GCA_034211315.2. Lineage (NCBI taxonomy): Eukaryota > Metazoa > Arthropoda > Insecta > Diptera > Culicidae > Aedes > Aedes japonicus. Next base: position 26,378 of record JASCZW010007275.1, read on the forward strand.
TTTGCATTATTTTGGATTTCGTTACGCCAAGTGTCAAGTGAAATTAATATTTTAAACGACGGTTAAGCAAAAAAACAATTGTATTAGCTTCATCATGCAGACCAACAACTATCTACACATGTGAGAGCTCGAAAAGAAGTGATCAATAGCGCTAACTGGACTCAAACATTTATTTCTGCCTCATTGATAAATTTCGCGACTTGTAGATATTCATCCTGTTTATTTTTTTTTTTTTTTTGAGTATTATTTTAAAGTTTCCTATTCTAGGGAACAAGGGGATCTTGTCTTATCCCAGAGAATTTGTTACATTAAAAAAGTAAGCGAATAAGGTTTATGTTGCACATTACAAGTACTACGAGTTTCTGATCTGATCAAGTTCCATTTTGTTAACGTTTCCTTAAGTTCTAATTCTTCCGATAGCAATCTTTAGTGGATAAATTTAATTCATAGTACCAAGGTTCCAATTTAATTCGATTCATTATTTGTCTTTAGATAATTCAATATATTCTGTATTCCATTCTGATATTAATTCAGTTTTAGAATTTATTTAACAGTCACCTACCATAAGAGGATCGTTTTCCTGTGTTTGTCTTGTAATAGCTGTATCATTTCCTGATAGACTGATGTGACCTGGAATCCAATGAACAACTAACTTTTGGAAGTTGTTATAATAAAGAAAAGAAAAAAGTTTCCCTATGAGGTAATTATCATAAATATTATTATTCAGTAATTTGAGGCAGCAACTCTGAGAACCAGTAAAAATGACTAATTTTAATTGGTTGATACTAATGGCATATTCGATAACTTCTATTATCGCGACCGATTCAGCGTTCATAACAGAAAAAACCCGCATTAATCCACCGATGGTGAGACTGAACCCTTCTTACACTTCACCAGAATTCAAATGTGGGCAATATTGTACTGGATACATATTTTCATCAGAAATTCCAAGAAGATTCAGAGATATTCAATATGCCATACATTCAGTTTATAAAATGAACTATTTGTCAATCCTGAGCGATGTTATTAAAACATTACCATTAATAGTCTTTAATGACCTGTTTATGTTAGTTATATAAAAGGGGATATTACATAAATATTAGAAATTTCATAAAATCAGTCCATAAAATGATTCAGTAAGCTTAATAAGTACATTTTCGTTGAAAATTGGTTATAGTATATACAGACTAATTTTCGAATATACTCGTTGCAGTTCAAACCAGACCACTCAAGCCAATCGATGCTGCTCTAATTCTATACAGTCGCATAGTGTGGCTAGTCCGCTGTATGTGCTATACAACGCAATAGATGCGACACAATAGAATGCAAGCGGCATCGATTGGTGTGATTGGTCTTGTTCGGTTTTGCACTGCAACGAGTATATTGTCATCTCACAATTATGTGCTCTCAGGTATTGTTTTGTTCATATCTCCATGAAGGATTATTCAATCATAATGAAATTTTGACCAGTTATTTTGGAGATTTCATAGCTTTGATTTGGCACCAACAAAACTAAAATCGGTACACAAATAGCTCAGTATGTAATCGGAGACTAAACTGTTTGATTACTATTATAATAGGCCTTCAAGTACTGTTTCGTTCATATCTTCGTAACGAAATGTCCGAATGAAAAAAAAAATCAATAGCGTTCTATGGGAATGTTGTAGCTTCCATTTGCCGTCAACAGAACTGAAATCGATTCACAAATGGCTGAGAAACCGATGTGACATTATTTGTAACGCACACACACATACACACACACACACACACACACAATTACAATTATATACCTTGAGTGCTATGAAATCCATTTCTAATACAATTTGAATACTTTAAGTACAGTCAAATACATTTTAAATACAGTATATAATTTAAGAACTTACTGAAGTACTGATAGATTATTCTGATTACAACTGCAGATTTTGATACTCAAAATACATTTTTATTACAATGACATGCTTTGAGTACCATAACATACATATTAAATACTTTTCAATACTTTGAGTTCTATTAAATACACTATAAACCCAATTCAATATTTCGAGTACCATGTAATACATGTAATGTTTTTAAAATTCCCCTAAATATATTTTGACTACAATTTTCATCCTAAATAACAGATAAATATATGTTATCACAGTTTAAATACCTCGAGTACAAGTACCCAAGTAACACCAGAAACATCTTCTTTGACAAGAATATATGAACTTTGTTGTAAAGAAGTCGTGAGGATGAAATACCAAACATGTCTAGTCTTGAAAAAGTTTTGAGTATGTTTTTCTACACATGTGCGGTTCAAACGTGGTACCAGAACAGCGAACACATTTTTGTTCAATGTTTGTTCGATCAACTTGAATTGTACTTCTTGAAAACATCGGTGTGTGTTTGTCATCTTACCACTACGAACTATCTCTACTCACTTTTGAATAGCCATGCTTTTGACTGATTTGTGTCAAAAATACTTAATTTTGGGTTGTTTGGAAATAGCGTGTATGTAGTTGTTTGTAAATATGTTGATAGGTTGCATTCAAGATGAACTTGAGACATATTCTTAACATCCTCATGCAATAGTGAAATTATACAGAATAGATTGTGGATCCAATACAGTGACGGCTGAAAATATGTATAAACCGTTTATTTGTAATATTGGAATAAAAATAAACACAACCTAAAAGTAAGATTGTGATGCAACTCACTGATTCAAATAGTAGCCGAATTGGGCATGAGGATTTATTCAAATGTTAAGTAAAGCAACAGTTTGGGAGGTTGTTTAGTGTTTGTTATAAATTGTTACGCCTTATTTATGCGGGAGTTTTTTGAGATGTAGCTACGCACAACATAATAAAAAAATGTAATATACATCAACGTAATTCGTTCTCAGTAGTATCAAAAATTGATGTAATCAAGGAAATACGATCCACAATAACATCCACTTAGTGGAATATTACATCGGTCTTCAAATTACATCAGAAAAACATTATTAGTTGCATGAATGCAATAATCACATATTAAAAACATAAATATTACACGAAAACAAATGCACATTAAGAACTCACGCAAACAATGTTAAATATTACACGATTTTGATGCAGCAGATCGGCATTTCGTTTTAATGCCAAAATTAAATCTCGCAACACGGCCAAACTATGCTTCTTTTTTAGCGAATTCGTTTTGGATTCAGTTCCAATCTGGATCGGGTATCAATATTAAGTCGGCTTTTTGTGTGTTAAAACATCAGTATATAACGGTTTTGTTTGTAACTAGTGGGTCATGAGGTTTGCGCTGACAATAAGTTCGGGAATCGCTGGTTGTAACTATAGAAAAATCCCGAAAAATCGAACCGCCAAACATAGCCAATACCAAAGCAGTAACCAGCCCGAACAGGCGGAAACTCATTGGAAGAACAGGTGCGTTAGAAGATCCCATGGACATTGAACAACAAGACGAGAAAAACAGTTGCAGACGAAAACCTTTCGTTCGGTAGTGCTTCCCGTCCGTTGGATTCGCGTCAGCCCAAGTGATGACGGTGATTCTTTACCTGTTCGATACGGGCAGCATTTCGTCGTTTTGATATGGATGATCGTGAAGGTAGCGGCTGATCTCAGAGTTCGACTCCATCTCACGTCGCACCGAGAGCAAGCAATCTAAGAGATGAGTCAACGGAGAAGGAAGTGGAAGCGATGGAAACACGTCAGATTTTGACTTTCTTGTTAGTCCGCCAAAATGCGCGAGACCAGTCTGGATCTACAAAGTGGCGGCATGGCGAAAGGTCAGGACTATATCGCATTTACAGGTGACGATAAGCGGAAGCGGGATTCGATTTCTCTCAGAATGCTTACTTTATGTTGTTATTCTTCATAATGTAAGGTTAGATGCTCGGTAAGGTTATTTTTGTTTTTGCAACGAGCAAGCAGAATTTATTCGGTGTTTGTCAATAAGATATTCTGTGTTATTTTTTTAAGAGAATAAAACCATCCTTGTGTTTTAATTTCCGCTGTAGGCCTTTTTTTTATTGAGATTTTAAAAAACATCCAGAAAATTACATTTACATTTGCGTCGCGGGGACTATGCAGTACGTCGCAATGATTCACGTTGTCTCGATGAGTTACGTTGCCTCGTTTACATCAACCCAAATCACATCGATAAGAAGTGCATCATTTTATTGTCTACATCGAGACAACCTAACATTACACGACCGATGGAATGACCTATGTGCATCTGATTCTGTGTAATATTCATCAACTTTTTTTGCTGTACGCACAGCATAATAAAAAACGTACTCTATTTTCCTTCTTAGTAGACGCAGAATTTTCCTTCTTAAAAATGCAGAAAATAAAAATCGAACATTTGAAAAACATATGTGTTACTAATGTTTTTAGCCGTACTGTAGACTTGTACTGCAGGGGACTGTGAACGTTGAAAGTCGCCATTTTGGTGGATTCGATAAAGAAATCTCACTCAAATTCAATTATTCATTCGAGTTTCCTTATCAAATCAATGGCGCATGAAATTAGGATGGTAAAAACGGATAGTTGCACTGCTAATCTTGATCCGCATATACAATTTTGATACAACTTCCAACTCTATTTGAAAAAAATAATAAAAATCATCGCGAACGCATAAAATACTTTTAGCTACGATATCGCTTTTCGCCATTGAAAAATCTTGTTTATTTCTACTTACATTTATTCATTCTAGTGACGTGCTTACTTTGACAAACATATCATTATGTTATAAGCACGCTGTTTTAAGTATCCATAGAACATAATATTTGTCTTATGGATGTTCTACAGAACGTTTGGTATGAACTAAAAGATGTTCAAAAATGCCACATTTATTGCGCTTTTTCGGTTATATGCGTGTATCACGCAAAGAAATCATTCTGCTTTGAATCAACAAAATATTTTGTTGGTATTCAAAACAAAGTTTGTATTTGTTTCAATTCTTAAAAAAGTTCCAAATCAATTCAAAATTTTATTCAAATTAAACCAATAAAATTATTTAAAGTAATCACCGCTGTTTGATTCAAGACAATCACATTTATTTTTAAACTCAAATGATTAATTTATTGCTTGAACAAAGTATTTTGTCACCCTAACAAATCACTCTGCTTTGAATCAACAAAATATTTGGTTGGTATTCAATGCAAGCTTTCTGTTTGTTTCAATTCATAAAAAGTTCCAAATCAATTCATAATTCCATTCAAATCAAACCAATATATTTTTTTAAAGTAATCACTGCTGTGTAATATAAATTTAAATAATGTTTGCTTTATAACAACCACATTTATCGTTTAACTCAAATGTTTAATTTATTGTTAAAACCAAATTATTTTTTCAAGCTAAGAAATCACTCTGTTTTGAATCAACAAAGTGATTTGTTGCGCTTCAATACAAGGTTTCTATTTGTTTCAATTCATGAAAAAGTTTCAAATCAATTTAAAATTTAATTGAAATCAAACCAATCAAATTACTTAAAGTAATCACCGCTGTATGGTATTCGTTTAAATAATATTTGATTTATATTTAACAATCATACTTATTTTAAACGTCGTTTTAAACTAAAATGGTTAATTTATTGTTTTTATAAAATCAAATTATGTATGAGCGCACATTTCATAGTTGCCATATTGCTGCCTCTGCCTTGGTTTTTCTAGTGTATGTATGAACATGTTAATTTGTAAAACAGATTATCAATGAATTATTCTCTTTGCAGATAACTGGAAAAAGAGCACAACTTGGAAGACGATTTAGAAAATAAGCTGCCATTATGACTGCCTCTCCGCAATTGTTCTTCCCGAGTCCTGCATCCAACCACATGCACGATGTCATCTGCTGCAAAGTCCGATTCATGCTTTCCAACACGCCGATCGGCAGGCGGAATATGGTGCGGTAATTATTTAAAACAATAAAACACGATTCTCAGTTTTATAAAGCATGAAGTTTTATTTCAATCAAATGGTTTTATTGTATTAGTTCTTCGATGTTTATTATTTCAACAAATGCGTTTAGTTGATTTAACAAAACATTTTGTTTTGAACAATAAAACACGATGTTCAATTCTATAAAACAAGAAGTTTTATTTCAACTCAAAGGTTTTCTTGAATTACCTCATCATTGTTTATTATTTCAACAAATGCGTTTAGTTGGTTTAACCAAACATTTTGTTTTGAGCAATAAAACACGATGTTAAATTCTACAAAACATGAAGTTTTATTTCAACTCAAAGTTTTTGTTGAATTAGTTCATCAGTTTTATTGGTCCATATTTAAACCAAAATTTTAGTTGAATTGATTCCTATTTTGAATTGGTATAACTGCGTATTTTTTGCGTGATGAACAAAGTTTTGAGGTTGGAAAAAAACTTGAGGTTTGCCCAGAGGTATTTTATTAATTTGACAACTTGGTGTTACTTGGGATAAACACATTTAAATTACCTTAAATATCGAACACACAAGAATTAAACAGTCATTTGCTACGAAAACCACTCAGTTTTTTCATTATGATCCATTATACTTCAAATTTGTTAACTTTAGCGAGAAAATTTAGTTAAAATTCATGATATGAAAAATTCACTGCATTGACAAAACCCCCAATGATTGTGTGAAACATTAAATTTACCATATCTAACTAGATATCTAATAAGGTTTCTCTTTTGACCTTGGTTTTGACCCAATAACATTTCAACTCAATATGAGTAGTCCTAAAAATTGCGTGTAGGTAGAACTCTTTAAACATTCTTTAAGAACACGCTCAAAATACCATCTCTTTCATTTGTATTGCTGTCCTTTTTTTCTCACGAAAAATTAGATCCACTTTTTACGAACATTAAGTAACATTTTCCTGTGAGTAAAAGAAAAAGGAATACAATTATACTCAATTTCTGAGTAGAATGGAACGAGAGTGTAGAATTCTAAAGCACTCTCAATTATTTTAAAATATATTTGAGTCCTTTTTAAATCTCATTAAATACTTTTAGGTACTCAAAACACTCATGAAATACTTTTCAGAACTTTAAATACTTTTCAAATACTCTTTGAGTAGCTAAAATATTTTTTCAAATACAATTGGTTACCTTGAGTCCTGTAAAAAACTTTTGATTACTTTGAATACTCTAAAATTTTTTGTAAATACTCTGTAAATCGAAAGAAATCCGGAGGTATTCTCAATACGACACACTCAGTAGAATGCTCTGCGTGCCCCTCGGATTTTACATAATGTGGGCTTTTTCTTTACTTGTTTTAAGATCCATTTTTTCCAGTTTTTTTGTTGCATTCTTCCAGTTTATTCAAAAAAAAATATTGGCAACGCTGGTATAGAAACAACCGAATGAACCAGTCTAAGCTAGACGGTGATAAACAAACACAACACAACGCTTGCTGCGTTGATTCACCCTAAAACAAAAGCCCGAGATGTGACTCAGTTCGCTTTGTGCCGCCAAGCATCAAAACACGATGGGCGTTCGACATTTGGACACATTAATCCGCAAGCATGTTCCGGACGGGTGTGTGAAAGTGAATATTGGACATGCAATTCGGTAAGATTTCCGTGTTATTCATCTATGATCCTTTCAAGGATGAATGTTCTCGTTTTAGGGAATACTGCAACTCCGCTGCCGAGTCGGATCCTCCAGCCCCACCGCCTATAATCGTCATCGATTCAATGGCTCTGCACTATTCGTTGACTAGAGATGATGAGTCGATGCTATTTGGGGCAAGATACAATGTGGGCTTTCAGATGATCGATCGATTCTTTGCCAAACTGAAAGACCTGGGAGCAGAGCTCTGAGTTCTTCCTGGACGGTACGGTTCAAGATTCCAAACTGCAAACCTGGTGCGAACGGAGAGATGACGATTATGATGAATTAATCGAAATTATCGATGCTGTAGATAAGGGTACCGATGCCCAGACGATTCTCGACCAGCTGGGTGCTCCAGGATGTTCTTATGCAGTGGAATATCTCGCACGAAAACATGGCAGGTTAACAACTTCGATGGAAAAAGAATGCGATCAAGAGTTGGCTGCTTTTGCTTGTAAGGTAAAAGCAATGGCCATCATTTCTAACGATTCGGATTCCTCATCTTCGACGGAGACTGGCGGTATTGGTCATGCAGAGAAATAAATGTCGACACACTCGAAACAGAGGAATACAATCGTCGAGCCTTGCTTGAATACCTGGGATTGACCTTTTTCTCAGATGCCACTGTTTGCGACACTCTCTGGAAATGACATCGTAAAATATGAGGAATTGCAAAGTTTTCAATACAGTATGCGTCCGTTCTGCAAAAACGTTTATCAATGTGGCTAATTTTGTTCGTAACCAACCAGCGGACCTGTCTAGCCCAGGTGCCCTGCCGAACATTTTAAAGCAAGTCTTCGGCTACCGTTACAGACAATTCGAAAAGCGCTTTCGGCAAAGTTTGGATTTTTACCAAACGGTACGTTTCGGTTACTCTCATCACATTAACAATCGTCAAACATGTCTTGCCATTTCAGACCTATACTGCTAGAAATCTCAACCCAACTAATGACCCGACCGTTGCCGTCATCTTGGAACAGTCCAACGTATTTTTATATCAACTGTGGAACAAGCAACCCTATGCGGTATGTTTCAGTCTGTGCGATATGCGAAGCAAAGATTTAGGGAAGCAACTGCCAGAGATTGCCGTTCGATTACTGATGCGTACGGCTGGCATCGTTATGTTTCATCGTCTGAAGCGTCGTCGATTCTACGCATGTTCGCTCGTCGTCAAACTCGACCACGAAACCATACACACCCAGCAAAATTTTCCGGTGGAATTTCCTCGTTTCATGGTCCCACCAACTATGGTGGAGCTTCTCTCCAAAAATCCAGCAACCAAGCGAAACTTCTTGGACACTAAACTCCAACCACTCAGCTGGATCGTATCGAATTGCCTGGACTATCGAAGAGTGAAATTGGTTCCAAGGTCACTACTTGCAACCCTACTATCTTTGTACCTTCTGGTGGAGAAGCGCATTCTCCGTCTGCACGAAGCTGACCTGCTGCTGCAAGTGGCCCACGATGTGATACAATGAAAAGTACGATCCTGATTCAGTTAAATATCCTAAAAGGTGGAAAGTCGGCCATTTCGGTTGGTATTTTTCTACAAAACTGTATACTATTTTGTTTCCATGGCCATCGAATTGGTTGGTCTGAATCTGAACGGATTTCGTGACGATCCTCCTTTCGATGGAGTGCTTTTCCACAGCCGCTACGGGAAATGGGCCAGCGGAGTACGTGATCTGGGGCAAATCAAGCAGTGGCGAATCTATGAAGCCGCCGGGAATTGGCGAGCTTAGTTTTCGCATGATCAGGTTTTTATTGGACTTTTTTGTTTATTTGACTGGCATAAATATAGTTTATTAACTTTTAAAAGGAGTCGAGAAAAAGAGAATTCCGTCCGTCTAAGGCCTCGTATAAAGTTTTAAACAAACAACAATGTGTAAACAGTTGACGACCTTCGTAATGTAATGTGCTTTTAATTTATTCATCTATTCATTAAAAACAAGGACCACAAAATCAATGTTCTCATATTTTCTAAAACAGTTGAAAACAATTTGCTCAATTTGTCCCTATATTTAAATCGCTTTTATCTATCTATCTATATATATAAAAATGAATTTCTGTCTGTCTGTCTGAACCGGCGTGAAATTTTGTATGGAGACTTCTTCCTTCTCTGAAAGGGGGGAGGAGGCTCTCATACAAATGAAACACACATTTCTGCATAACTCGAGGACTAATCAAACCTACGGAACCGGAATTTTATATGTGGAGGTTCCGTAGGTTTGATTTAGAGGAGAGAAAGGTCTCTATGGTAGTTTGAGAATTCTCCGCCCTCTGGAAGGGAGGGCGGTTTCCATACAAATGCAACACGAATTTCTGCACCCTGGCCTTCGATACAGAAAGGGGTATGGACGCGTTCTGTGGAGTTGGTCGCGGCAGAATTCATGGGTGAGTCGGCTGCCCTATCAACGTTTCTGAATCAAATGGACAGCTTGTAATGATCACTTGAAGATGCGATGGAGGATCATTGCCCTGATATTCCCAAACATAGCACGTTGTAAAATGTGTCTTGTCTTCTATAAACAAACATGATGGAATTGATCGGGAATGATTTCTCATATGCCTCCGTCGAACCATTCTGAACGGCCGTTGTGAGAATATCACCATGAAATTTCACATGCGTATAGATCATTACACGGAATGTTTTAACCTCACTTTTTTGACAGTTCAGGGACCTTGTTTACAAACTGCGGTAATTTGAACCGCTCAAACGAAATTTTTCGTTGGCATTTTCCGGATACTGTATCCTACACGGTAAGCTTCCTTTACCCATTAATGGGTACAACTTATTATTATTGTTATTCTTCCTGTGGAAATTTCTACGCATTTTACCGTAAAACGGCGTCTACCCATTTAAATGGGTAGGCGTCGTTTTTCAGTAAAATGCGTAAAAAAGCCACAGGAGGAATAATAATAATAATAAATCGTACCCATTAATGGGTAAAGGAAGCTTACCGTGTATAGGATTAGATTCAGGAAATGATGTAAAACTAAGCACTAGTGTCTGTTTTTCTGCAATTTTACTTTAATCGTGATAAATTTAGAGCATAAAATCTTAAACCGATCATCTCCAGCATCTCCAGGAGTTTTGTAGTTCTAGATTCATTTTATATGTCAGTTATGAATTTTTTTCTTGGGAAAATATATAACAAACACACCCTCTCTGCAGCAGCAGTTCCAAATGTTGTTCTAAACCTAAAGACTTGAATGTGTGTGTATAATTGATTTTTTTTTTAATAATCATTTATTTGTACAGGCTCAATGGAATTTACTTTACAGAGCCAAATTTTCATACTTTTATACATCATTTATCTTAAAACTAAAGTTAGGAGGGAAGAGCCGATTACTCGCGGCGGTCCCGAGATTAATAGGAATTTCAAATTACGGATGGGAAAGAGGGTGGAAATTTAAAGTATGGTTTACATAACATATTAAATTTAAATTCTAAATTATCTAAACACTTATAACTATGCAATTTATGGTTTTCTTTGACTTGAACATTTTTTGAAAAAGAAAAAAATACACACACACATACACATATAAAAAAAACTTAAACTAAACATACAGGTTAAACTAAATGTGTATAATAGATGATAAATATATTTTAATTTTTCACGAAATAGGAAAAGACATTGAAAATGACTGACGAATGGTACGAATTTATCACCAGAGATTTTTGAAGATACGACGGATTTGGATTTAACTTTTTAGCTGGTTTAGGGCAAGTAAATGAAAATTTTCTGTTAACGTGTTACTCAACTTATTCATCTAAACAGAGAGAACGAATCCTCCATGATGAATTTCTAGAATTTCTTTTTCTAGAATCCTCCATAGCTATTGTCTAATTCGAGATTTTTTTTCCGTCGCATAGAAAACTGCGAAGAAGCCTAGAAGCGGCTAGGCTCATTACCAGGTCGTCGTTATGTTCCACGGAACTTTGAGTTGGGGCACCAGATGATAATCGACCACTATTTCTCACCGACATCTACACTCAGCGAAATTAGCTTTCGATATCCATAAGATTGCATTATGATTATTTGCTATAAGAAATCAGGATGCATTTTATAAACTTATCTTATGAAATATGATGATGTCGAAAAAATAGAAATATGGAGCAACCTGGATTCGAACCTTGAACATTGAGATTATGGGTCCAGTGACTTGCCCACTAGTATATATCAACACTTGTAATAAGGAAAGCTTAAAGGCGTTGTTGTTGTACGTCGAGTGAAACAAAATCCATTCATAAGTCAGCCTTATAAAATTCCATGGTATCGTTCATAAGTTCAACCTTATGAAATTCTTAAGACTATTTGGCGATCATTTGTTCGAACGAAGATTCCGGAAGCCAAAGGCCATGTTTTTGCGCGTGCTAGAAGGAGTGACTGCACGTAATGATTACTTCTGTTTAAAATGTAATGCTGCTGGAAAACCGGGATTGAGCGCTATGCAGAAATGCGCTGCAGCAATACGTCAACTAACTCACGAAACTGCTTCAGATGCCACTGATGATTATATTCAAATCGCGATTCCTCGAAGCGAATGAAACACAAGGAATTCTGCCACACAATTGTAGAAATATATGGAGAATATTACATGCGATCACCAAACCAGCCTGACAAGCTTCGTCTGGCACAGGAGAATGCAGATCGAGGCTTCCCAGGAATGATAGAAAGCATGCACTGGAAGTGGAAAAACTGCCCGTTAACTCTCAAAGGTAGGCATTGTGAAATATGTTATCCATTCGTGTAGTGGGGTATGTTTTATTCCGGATAAGGATCCTCTGAATAATAAGTAATGAACATGGTTTGCGACATATCAAAAATTAATCTTTTATAAAACAAGTGCAATGAACGACATTTTGAAGATGTTTGATTTCCAGTGTGCTCCAGAAACCTGGTTTTCCCGGGGAAGTGGTATAAAAGATTAGCTCGTAGAAGTGCCCAGAAATCAGTAGAACTTACAATAATTTCGCAGCATTTCTGAGAAGTGCAGAAAACTTCTTAGAAATTCATAATACTTCCAAGACTTCCGTAGAACTTCTCTGAAAAATCTGAAGTTCTGCAGACTTTTCGGAAGTTTCAAGGATTTCTCGTCTTCTTGGATATACTACAGACATCTCGAAAGTTATGCGAACTTCTTGAAAGTACTACCGACGTCTTGAAAGTTCGAAGGACTTATCGGAAATTCTACGAATTTTTCGGGAATTCTATGGACATCTCGAAAGTCCGGTGGATATCTCGAAATTATACGGACTTCTCGGAAATTCTATACGTACATATCGGATGATTGAACTGGGGTTTTCGGAAGTTCTGAAGACTTCTCGGAATTTCCGTGGATTTTTCGGAAGTCCTATGAATTTTCCGAAAGTTCTACAGACTTCTCGTAAGTTTTGCGAACTTTTCGAAAGTTCTACGGATTTGTCGGGAGCTCAACAGACTTCTCGGAGGTTTTGCAGACTTTTAAAAAAATGTGAGTGCATTTCGGGAGTTCTACGGACTTTTCAGAAATTCTGTGAATATCTCGGGAACTCTACGGCCTTCTTGGAAGTTATATTGACATATCAAAAGTTCTGTGACATGTCGGATGATCAATGGACACCTCGAAAGTCCTTGAATATTCTACGGACATCTTGCAAGACCTTTTAGTAGCTCTACGGGCATCTCGGAAGTTCTGTGGTGTTTTCTGAAGTTTAACGGATTTGTCGGGAGCTCTACAGACTTCTCGGAAGTTCTGCAGACTTCTCAACAATTCTGTGTGCATTTTCGGAGTTCTACGGACTATTCGAAAGTTCTGTGGCTCTTTACGGAATTCTACGGCCTTCTCGGAAGTTATATGCACATTTCAAAAGTTCTGCGGACATGTTCTAGGACATCTCGGATGATCAACGGACACTTTGGAAGTTCTCGTATATTCTGCGAACATTTCGGAAGACTTCAGAAGTTTTACCGAAAAAGTCAGTAGTTGTATTTGACAGTTCGCGGTTTGTGTTTTTACGGAGTTTTCAGTAAATCAAAATACTGCTCGATTGATTACTGAATTCTCAGCTGTTTGAAAACCCAGTAAAATTTTACTGACTTCGGTAATTAAAACTCTGTGTGTAGGTTTAGCTACGAAAACCTAATTTTCGGTAAAATGAAAACCTTATTTTCGGTAATCTTATCTTAGCGTGTAGACACTAACACAATGACAAAAAATATATAACTTGGATGAAACGCGTTTCAAATTTGAACAAAAATAGAACAACGTAGTATTCCAGTTTTAAATTGTAACATGAAACTGTTCGAAATTATCCAACTAGAACGCCTTGCTGAAGTTGCCTGTGTTATAAATCCAGTTCTATTTTGTAACGACCATACACTCCTAGAGATGCCCTAGCGAATATATTTTTAGTCCACGTAAACAAGCTCCCTGAACTGTCAAAACAGTATTGATGACGCCATCTTGCAATGATCTATACACGGAAGAAACAAAGTACCTAAAATTGAGTATTTTTAAACTCAAAATTGAGTACTGTTGTTGAACCGCAGAGATGGGTAAATTTGATGATCTGCACATAAGGGAATGTCCATAAATTATGTCACGCAGTAAGGGGGGAGGGGGGGTTTGGGAAAACGTGACGATCCATACAAAAAAATTTGAAGGTCCATACAAAAAACGTGACAAGGGGGGGGGGGAGGTGGGTTCCAAAAAGTCAATTTTTGAATGAAGTAATTAATGGACGTTCCCTTAGGTAAACCTTATTCAATGGGTGAGTACTTCATTGACAACTTATTTTTCAGTAAAAATGAATGGCATTTGCAAACTTTTATTATTTGACGTATATCAGATTTAAATACCGAAATACAATAAATATGTTACGGTACTAAACTAGCCGTTATTGTAAATAATCGCGGAAATTAAGAAACAAACTAAATCCAAGAAATTATCAACAAAATTTATGTTTTTATTATATCATCACGAGAAAGGCACTTTATTTTAAATGTTATACAACATTTGCTAACTAACCGTGCGAAAAAGTGTTCATTTTTTGGTTTTTACAAGTTCTATTGCGTTAGGTTAAATTTACCCACCATAAACTTTGGATACAGTTACTCAAATTTGAGTACTATGGCAAATACTCAAATTTGGCTTCCCGCACGGAACCCCAGAGTTGGGTGAAATGAACTTAATTTTGGGATTCTTTGTTTCTTCCGTGTAGCATGTTACCAATCGGGGATGCCAGATATTTTTTTCAAATATCTGTGATAAAAATTTGAAATGTCTGGGAATGTCTATAAAAGTCTGTTATTTATTTTTACAACTTCAACGAAAAGACGTAATAAGAGTCTTTGTGTAAACGTTTTTGCATCTTTTTCTTGGATTGTATGGACTTGGATTCTAGACAAAATTGTCAAAAGGTTGAAAGGAACAATTGTAAACAATGCTAACATCTATATACACTACCGATGGGAAGGTAATAACTCACTACACACGTAGAAAATTTTACAGTATTCGGTAATTTTTTACCGAACTTTCAACAGCTGAACAGTTCGGTAATCGGATTTAACGGATTTCGGTAAAATTTGACAAGTTCCGGTAATTTTTTTACCGGAATACTGTGAAATTTCACCGAAATCCGGTAAATCGGATTACCGAACGTTCAGCTGTTGAAAGTTCGGTAAAAAATTACCGAATACTGTAAAATTTTCTAAGTGTGTATATCTGTTTCTGGTGCTATTTTTGTTGTCAGAGTAAGCAGATCGTAGAAAAATTCGCTAGAGGTCATTGTTTACAAATGTTACTTTCGACCTTTTGACTATTTTGTCTAGGATTGTATGTTTCCTCCTGAACTTCAGACAAAATTTCTCATGAACTTCTTGGCAGTCACTTCTTATTTTCTCCGACATTCACATTTAAGCACCCAACCTTACCCTCCAGAAACATTTGGTAAGATTTTTCCTGAACATAGTTACTTTCTAAACTTCTGATAAGTCCCATCCTGAACTAAGAGGAAAATTTCCGCAAAACTTTGGAAAAATACTCTCCAGAATTTCTTGGAAAATCTTATTAAAGTTGTAAGAAGTTTCTTCCTGAACTTATCTGAACTTCCGAGATATTCTCTTCTGAGCTTCAGGGGAGTATTCTCCTGAACTACGGGGATGTTTATTCCTGAGAAGTTCCTGCTTGAACTACTCGAAAGCTCCCCCTATACTTCTGGAGTTTCTTCCTGATTTTATCAAAAATATCTACCTGAACTTCTGGGATTTCGTGAACTTTGAGAAGTTCTCATTCTGAAATGCTGGAATGTTCGATTCGAAACATTAGGGAAGCTCTCTAGCACTTTTCGGTGGTTTCAACTAAACTTTTGGTCTCTTTGGAACTTCTGAGAAGTCCTCTTGTGAACTTCTGAGTAGTTCTTTACTGATTTTTTTTTGGGAAAATTCTTTCTTGATCCTACAGGTAGTGCCATCTCTGGTAAATTTCTTTCTGAAATTAGGGGAGTTTTTTCTTGAGCTTATTCTTTCAAAACTTCTGATTGGTCCCATCCTGAACTGCGAGGAAATTTTTATTGAAACTATGGGAAAGCCGTCTCCAATATTTCTAGGAAATTTTCCCATAAATTCTGAACTTTTGGGAAGTTTTCTCCAGAACTTTGAAAAAGCTTGTTGAAACTATTGGGAAATTCGTACTCAAATTAGAAAGTAGTACCCCATATGCTTCTGGAAAGATTCATTCTGTTCTCTCTAGAGAATTTTGAGATATGTTTATTCTGAAATTTTGAAATGTTCTCCTCTGAGCTATGCAAAATCTGCCTTGCACTTCCTAAGGATTTTTTCCCCTAATATTTTGAGAAATTAAAGTTAGTGCCCTTCCTGGTAAGTTCCCGTCTAAAGTTTGGGCGGTTTTTTCTGAACTTCTGTGAAGTTCAATTTTGAATTTCTGTGAAGAACTCCAAAATCTCTGAAAAGTTTCTATCTTCAAAGAAGTCCTATTCGCTCCGCTTCGTTCTGAAGCTATGATAAGTCCTCTCATGATTCTTGGGGAAATTCTGTCCTGAAGGCCTGGTAATTATGATCTTGAACTTCGATAATATTCGATCTTGAATGTTTGAATGTTCTTTTTGCTCCCAATACTTCTGAGAAGTTTCTACCTAACCATCGGAGAAGTTTTTTTTTTCGAGACTGGGAAGTCGTCTTCTAAACTTTCCACGATCTACCCTAAATTGTGAGTCTTTTCTTTCTTTACTTCTAGAAATCTAAGACTAATTCAGAGATATATTTCTAAATCCCTAGTACAGATGTACTGAAATGATGAATTTAGTAGTACTTTGGAAAGTTTTAAGATTTATTTCAATAGCTCAGAACTTTTACTGTTTTTCTGTCCCCCGAGTGGCAACCAACTGGGCTTTAGAACAACAAACTCAGCAACCCCTTTTTATGGTAAATTTCTCAAATTTGATTTGTATTGTTGTGAACCTTGACTTTCGTTTGACAATAATTTTTCACACGGGATTGAACACGCGTGGGATTGAACACTTCCATAAGTAGGGACTCCATGTTACCCTCGGAAAGGGCCTATACGATACTTATCTCCGGAACCATTGTGTCTCCAGGTGGTCCGCCGCTTTCGTTTCTTGAAGGATTTCTACTTTAAATGATAACTACGATATTAAAACAAAAATATTGCAACAAAGTTTCTTACCGTATCTACAAGACTGTAAAGATCCTTGTACGTTTTAAATCCGAAGTTCAAAGAATACCTTTATGTGAAATTTAAAAAATATTTAAAATATCTGTAAAAGTATGCGACATAAATAAAAAATCGTTAGAAAAGTCTGCAAATTTACAGACATGTCTGTGAATATGGCGTCCCTGTCACCAATTACTAATGAGCCTGTGCACGCTTCTTTTGTTTTTTTTACCTTTACTGTGAGCCTTGTTTTGGTGTTGTCTCACTCACTCTCACAGGACGCTTGATAACATGGCTCACAGTAAAAGTCAATTTTTTTATAGCGTGCACAGGCTCATGGTTTCTCTTCTTTCTCCTGTTCTTTTCTGCTTGACCTCTTCAAAAGCAGAAACACCGAGACGACACTGAGCAATAAGTGAAGAACGGTAAAAACACAGGACTGAAGTGGCTCTCATCCACGAACAACAATCGTGAAGTCGAAAACTTGGTGCTGTTTGTGGTGCTGATTTGACAGCTCGATTTTCTTGAAGGTTTTATGCAGCAAACACATAGTCGCAGCTGAAGTTGTCGTGTTTTGTCGTTAATTTGATTCGAGAAAAAATAAATTCCGTGTTGTACTTAGTGCAGCGTTTATTAAAATGACAATATTCTTTCATTGTTTATCAGCCAGGTTTTATAATGTTTTACTTTAATTACTGATACTAGTAGTTTGGTAGAAGAAATATTGTAAAGAAATATAATCCGTTGTGAACCAAGCTTAAACTGTTCAAATCGTCTCTAGCGCCACACCAAAAGTGGCTGGCTTCAAGAACTATCGCTCTCTTCAGCCCTCTGCACGGTTGTTTGCGAAAACCCATTGATGGGTGAAAAACACCCATTTTTAAATAGCTCTCCTATCTGTCATAAAATGGGGGAATTTCTGAATCAGACAATGGGTAAAAAAATACCCATTAGAGGAAACCTAATACAATAACAAAAATGGGTGAAAAAAAGTTCAATGTTGGTGAAACACGGAAACATGATCATGGAGGAACTTAGTAAGAAGTTGATCACAGATTTATACGGAAAGCTAAAGGGTAAGGATTAATATTCTTATTTATTTGAAACGCTCATTTATTTTATATATTATAAAAGGTTATCCCTACCCAATTGATCGATGTGTATACATGTTAGCTTCTCCTTTGCCTGATATCATAGACTAACTCTAAGACCAGTAGGTCCCATACAAAAACGTTTTTTTTCCTTGGCGCAGTCAGTACTAGAACATCGGTCCCAAGCTCGGTCCCAAGCTTAATAATGCGCCCCTGATAATGAACTCACATGAACACACTCTCAAATATTCTGTCAAAATAACACAGCAAATCAAAACATAGGCGCAAATATGTATAACAAGGTGCTGGCTTCAAGGTGTAATTCGGACCAAGGGGTTCTACAACAGTGAACCAATTTCAAATTGCTAGTTGCATATTGATTGTTGCTGATATTGCCTCGCATTCTAGTGATGTCATCGGTACTTCGGCTGCCACACACGAGATTGTCATTTACTACCAGAATGTCGGTGGTATTAACAGCGATGTCGACGATTTCCGCATAGCTACTTCGGACCAGTGCTACGACATCATCGTCCTCACGGAGACCTGGCTGGATTCACGCACACTCTCTTCTCAGGTATTCGGCAAAGATTACGAGGTATTTCGATGTGACAGGAATGCCGATAATAGCCACAAAGCAAAAGGTGGGGGTGTACTAGTGGCTATAAGTACAAAATTTAAAGCAAAGGCTCATGAAAACCCTTCGTGGACTCGTTTGGAACAAGTTTGGACGTCAATCAAATTGGGCAATCGCACATTATTCCTTTGCGGACTGTACATTCCACCCGACCGCATACGCGAGCGTGAACTAATTGCAACACATTGCCAATCGGTTTTCGCAATTTTGGAAAATGCCAAAGCAACCGACGAAGTTATGGTGATAGGCGACTTTAATCTGCCTGGGATTTCATGGAAATTATCTGACAGTGGGTTTCTATTTCCCGATGCCAATCATTCTGTCATGCATTCCAATGCTTCGTTCCTTCTGGACAATTACAGCTCAGCCACTCTCTCCCAAATCAATCATGTCACCAACCAGAACACACGCAGCTTGGACCTCTGTTTCGTGAGCGCCCAAGACACCGCTCCACTCTTATGCGAAGCTCCCTCTCCTCTAGTGAAACTAACTCTTCATCATCCGCCTTTACTGGTCACGTTACGCTCAAAGCTGGAACATGACTTCGAAATCTCACCTGACACAGTTTCCTACGATTTTGTTCGTGCCAATCATCGTAATATCGCCGAGCTACTCTCGCTTTTCGATTGGGATAACATTTTGGATACAGTCAATGTTGAGTCAGCCGCTCAAACATTTTCCAACGTTCTGGCATATGTCATAGAGCAGACACGTTCCAAAGAAAATCCATCGTCATACGACTCGTCCACCTTGGCAAACGAGCGAACTTCGTCGCTTGAAATCTAGCAAGAGAGCTGCCCTAAGAAAATTCACAAAGCACCGGACACTAATTTTAAGTCATCACTATGTAAGCATGAATCACGAATACAAACGAGTCGCGAAACGTTGCTTTCTTCAATATCGGCGTGGAATACAGAGAAAGCTCAAGTCACGTCCTAAACAATTCTGGAAATTTGTAAACGAACAATGCCACGAAGTTGGCCTTCCATCGTCTATGTCGCTCCACGGGAACAAGGCTTCCACCCGCAGGGTATTTGCCAGCTATTTTCCGAGAAATTTTCTAGCGTTTTCACCGAAGAGACGTTGAGCGATGACCACATTAGACTTGCGGCCAGCTATGTTCCCCCTGCCGGTCAAACCTTGGGCCAAGTCGACATCGATGCAGAGATGATAATCAAGGCCTGCTCAAAACTCAAATTATCTCCATAATCCCGGGCCGGATGGAATTCCTTCGTCCTTTCTCAAACTACACTTGGATAGTTTGTTGCCCCCGCTGCTGCACGTTTTCGACTATCTGCGGCCGTCGGTATTTTTCCTCGCTGCTGGAAATTTGCGCACATGTTTCCAGTACACAAAAAGGAAGCAAACGGGACGCTGGAAATTATCGCGGCATAACTTCGCTTGGTGCTGTTGCTAAACTGTTTGAGCTTGTAATTATGGAACCGTTGCTCGCTCACTGCAAATCGTATATCAGTACCGACCAGCACGGATTCATGGCTGGTCGCTCCACCGCTACTAACCTGTTGTGCCTTACTTCCTACATTACTGACAGTATGGCGAAACGCGCCCAAACGGATGTCATTTACACCGACTTGTCTGCAGCCTTCGATAAATTGAACCACCGCATAGCTATTGCCAAACTGGACGGGCTTGGGATCAACGGATGCCTGCTGCAATGGTTTCAATCGTACCTCACTGACCGTCATCTGGCTGTAGTCATAGTAGATTGTCAGTCTCACATGTTCAAAGCCACGTCCGGTATACCGCAGGGTAGTCACTTGGGACCGTTGATTTTTGATCTACTTCAACGACGTAAATTTGGCTTTCGACGGACCTCGACTATCATACGCAGATGACCTAAAACTCTATCTTCGAGTGCACTCACTCGACGACTGTCGATTTCTTCAACGTCAGCTAAATGCTTTTGCCGACTGGTGCACTTTGAATCGTATGGATGTCAACCCGGCCAAATGCACGGTTATCTCGTTTTCGCACAGAAACAGACTATTTTATTCAAGTATGTCTTGTTGGGCACCGAAATTGAGCGCGTCAGTCAAGTCAGGACTTAGGAGTAATTCTGGACACCCAACTCACCTTCAGCAGCATATCTCGTACGCTATCGGCAAAGCCTCCTGCGTTCTGGGGTTCATCTTTCGGATTGCTGAGGACTTCACGGACATCTACTGCCTCAAATCGTTGTACTACTCCTTGTGTCGTTCTATATTAGAGTATTGCTCGGTTGTGTGGACTCCTCATTACAACAACGGTGTCGTTAGAGCAGATGCTGTTCAACGACGGTTTTGAGATTTGCGCTACGTAAACTACCGTGGACGGATCCCTATCGTTTGCCAAGCTACGAAAGCCGTTGCCGTCTAATTAACCTGGAGTCCCTGTTAGCCCGCAGAGATACAGCCAGGGCTTTGTTCATCGCAGACATCTTGCAAGACCGCATCGACTGTCCTGATCTTCTGGAGCAAATCAATATCATCGGCAGCCCCGAGACCCTGAGGAATAGTTCAATGCTGCGGTTACCTCCGCAACGAACCAATTACAGTATGTTTGGCGCAATTGGCGGTTTACAAAGACTTTTAATAGGGTTTCCGCGTTGTTTGATTTTAACGTGACTCGCCAGATGCTTCGTGTAAGTTTAGTATTTTTAAAGACCTGTGTAATTCGCATAGATGAGTGTAATTTTAGTTTGTTTTATGTCATGACTTTTAATGTACCGTTCTAGCTTTAAGTAACATCATTGGGATTTGCACATAATCTGTTGATGAATAGAAATAAATTTAGTATCAAGTATGATAGCTTACATCGATGAAAATACGTTGGGTGATTTGGATCAGCACATTAAATTTGGGCATAACCTTAACACTTCACTATCAACATTTGGAACCTCGGCCGGCACATGTTTGGAGGATTTATTTCCAATAGTATTTAGGTTAGTATTTGGTATATCAAAAAAGGCATGAATAAAAAGTACAACTATTTTATTTTTTATTTATTGCATTTATTCATTTAACACCATGACAACCATGAATTTATAATCTACCAAACTGCTACATAATCTATATGCAAAAATGAGTAATTTTTTACTTATTAAGAGAGAACCTGGCTTCTTTGCAATGGGTGAATAAATACCCATTTTGTGACATACACTGCATTTACCCGTTAATGGGTAAATCGGGTTTACCCATTAAATGGGATGAGGCACTTCTAGCGAAAATGGGTGTTTTTTTCACCCATTAATGGGTTTTTTCAAACGACCGTGTGGGAAAAACCCTAACCAATTTTACTTTCAGCTAAATTTTCTAACACAAGGCAAGCATTACACTACCACTACAAAATATACCTAATATACACGCAAAGAAATCACTCTGCTTAGAATCAACAAAATATTGTGTTGCTATTCAATGCAAGGTTTCTATTTGTTTCAATTCATGAAAAAGTTTCAAATAAATTCAAAATTTCATTCAAATCAAACCTGTGTGGGCTGAATATACGATAGTTTAAGATAGGCTGAAGTAAGATAACCTGCCCGATGAGATTGTGTGTGTGTGGGAACTCTACACAGTTGGCCATGCACCACGATGAACGCCATGACACGAGGCATTTCCATATCCAGCATTCAAATAAGTGAGACGTGTCTCCGGTATCAGCGCACTTGGTGGTCCCTGAGTGGCATATGGGTCTTCACATTGGCAATATCCTTTTAGGATTTCCCGCATAATCACAAACCATTCCTGGATCATTTCCCTTATTGTTGACGACCGTTTCCGTTATTGTTACGACATTTACCCTTATAGTTTACAGCTATACACTAACAATCTCCTATATAGTTTTAACAATATGTCAGATGGTAAAAGGCCAAATAACAATATGCTGAATAGGCGGTTAAGTTAGGTTACCATAAAGAACAGGCAATTTTCACGAACAAAATTTTTGATGTACTCTATGCCAAAAAGTTGGTATATAATCCAGACCTATAAAAAACCTTTCAATGACAATATGGCAAACATTAACTAGATTTGTTAATGTAGAGGTTGTATGGTGAAAATGAGATTAAATTCTTCGATAACAGTAACATAAAATGTGATAATATTTCTTACAGTCGAAATATTGTTTTGACTATAAAGCAAATTGTTTTTCGTTATGCAGGTTCTAATTCGTAAAACATTAATTTAGAGCCTGTCGTTAAAGACACGTAGAAGCTACAAGGAATCACCCAGCGGCAAACGGAATGAAAAAAAGAGATACAGTAAATTTCGAGGTTATGTTTGGCACGTGTTTTCTAGAGTCCAGAAGCAGGAATCAATTGTGTCACAAAAAGCAGCGAGCAGGACGTTCATAAACAAAAATTATTTTGTGGTATACCAAATGTCTGTGTGAGTCGCGGAACCACAACTGCTTAGGATAAATCTATTCAGAACCGCTGACTTCAAAGCGAGTCTTTGAATGGAAAGCTTGTAAAACTTAAAAAATTGTACAATTCCAATTATGTCCCGAGGTTTTCAAAAAAATCCCGAGAATTTAATTGAATTACAGTGAAGTTAAAAGAACTTCTGAGAATTGGGAAAACCCAATTCCAGAGAACATCAGTTAAGGGTCGAGAACTTTAGTAAAGTTCTAAAGCAGCAAGAAAGTCCCATAAATTTCAGGTAACCCACTTTAATTTCAGAGAGGTCCCCGAAACTACAGATAAATTCTCAAAACGTCCGGAGATCGCATTAACTGAACATCAGAGAAGTTAAAATATCAGAGATACGGGACTTGAATGGATGATACATACAAGGTCTAGAAAATAGTTCCTGATCGTTGTGAAGTTATTGAATGAAATATTGAATGAACTTTTCCAAGAAATATTTACTGACCAATTTGAATCATGAAACAATATCTGACAGGTGTGTGATTTGAACAGACGGTTCATCATCATCTTGGTTTTATGACGTCCCTACTGGGACTGTTCTAGATGCACTTTTTCAGTTATTAATTGAAAGTTTTCAATGCTATGTAAATGTTTTGCCTTAGTATGATTGTGTGGCAAGTATAAGCCACATCCAACATGGTTTTGCTTTGTAGTTGCGCCTTTGCCGACTGAGCTTGGGAAGGACTTTGATTGTTATTAGACTGTATTAAATCGCTGTTCATCTTGGAGTCTTAAAATATGCGTAGGACTTTCTTCAAATTTTTGACACCACAAAGGACTTGAAAAAAGTTTCTGAGCAAACTGGTTTCTAAAATACGGAACGTGATTTAAACTGTTGAACTGTTGAAGACCTTTAAAATAATTCCTGAAGCATCCTGCAGTCTTGAAAAAAAATATTTAGAGGAGTTCCTTGAGCTCTTTGATATATTCAACCCCCGAGCATCCAGACAGATATGCTTAGTTTCACGTAC
Source organism: Aedes japonicus (assembly GCA_034211315.2). NCBI lineage: Eukaryota > Metazoa > Arthropoda > Insecta > Diptera > Culicidae > Aedes > Aedes japonicus. The sequence continues at coordinate 50,758 of JASCZW010007275.1, forward strand.
CCATCTACAAATAGTAGATGACTCTACCGTGCATAAACATAAGGACCATCCATTATCGATACCACCGCTTTTTAACTTTGGAATACATGTTTTCGTTTCCTTATGTGTGGATGTTGAAAACAGAGGAAGAACAATTTTTTATTGAGGCGTAATGATGATGTGGCTTTCTTTACGTTATTTTGATATCAATTGCATCAAATACCCAAAAGTAACCACAAGCATTATATTATTGCACTAATTACAACCCAAAGATCAACGATCAGTAGATGAGGGATCGCATCGAGAGTCAGAGAGATTGATCAAGTAATAAAGCGTTAGATAAGCATTGAAAAAGTAGTGAAACTGCAGATACCAATGCATGTACGATGCTTCTTCAGTAGTTCATTTATTGGTAGGCTCAATGGCATTACAAATACAGACCAATATTGCATTAGTTCGTTCTTAGTGGGGCCCTTATTGAGCCTTTCATCCAACTTCAATTACGCACTAGACGTAATACATATGCCCCTAGATATGCATGACTATTACAGACCTCGTGGTTACATCAGGTCCATGAATATCTAATCGAGGAAGAAATTCGGACATAGGACAGTGTAGAGAGTTCGATTTGAGCGATTCGAATCCTGACACCTTGTAAACAAAATCCTTGAAAAAAGTGAGGTCAACAAATTCCGTGCAATGATCGATAGTGCGCTATTTAAAAGAAAATTACACGGTAAGTTGAGAATACCTAAAGATCTTTCAAAAGTATCGATAATCGCACATTTCCCATTTTATTATTACAGTTCTTACAGATTGCTTCAAAAAAGACAATTTAACCATTTATTCGTTCGGATTAGTATTTCAAATTATACACAAAGGAAGAAACAAATGTTTAAATGAATAAAAATGTAATTTGTTTTTTTTATATTCAAAAAGAAGTATCACTAAAGTGTGGCGGAATCCAAGTAAAGCTTAAGGAGGAAAGCCAAGTTAAGCTAAACATCGTAGTATCTAACTCTGCAATTAATAATAACTTTCTGGCTATTTTTTAAACTGTACGGAATTGGTCAGTATCGTTATTATTGACGATTTTCTGCTCTATTTTTATCACTTAAACTGCTAGATCGCTTTTAAAGAGCGACACCTACACTGTTTAACACATTTTTTTTGCGTTCATTGGATCTTCCATTACAGAAAAAAATGTTTGCATCGACCCAACATTTTGACCCGTCATATTTTTGTCCCGGTGTGAAGCCGAATTGCACCTCGGGATTCACGTCGGAGCTAGAATAAAAAAAAGTTAACAAAAGTTGGTGCTTAAAATATTGAACATGAATAAACTATTAATTTAAAGAACAATAAGAAAAATAATAACGTTTTCGCATGGAAAATAAAGCGCCAGCGTTGCTTTAGTGACCTCTAATTCGTTCAGTTTTGGTTAGATAATAATGGGAAAATGAACATTACCCAAATTGTAGTAAAAATTACTGTTTATTATTGTTTTATTTTACTGGGTACTGGTTACTGGGGATTGTCAACAATAACTTATTTTAGGTCAAATAAATACCTAATTTTAGGTCTGCTTGCTGCTATTTCATTCACGTCTTGCTAGCTTTCGGATATTTTTCAAGTGCCGACAATTTCGAAATGTTTATATAATTAAATTAATTTTTAAATTATTCAATCTTTTGATAGTAGTCTAAGTCTCGAGTGTGTTTATGATTCTATATATTATCAGTAAGAAGGGTATAAATATCCATCGTTTGACATTTAGGAAAAATTACAACATATCTCGAGTAATTCATGAACAGGACCTATAATTGTAAACAATGACTTTAAATGTTGATCTTTCTCGAATCGCGGGAGTCCTACGACATCCAACAACACCAAATGGTAGAGCAAAAAATCCTCTACCAGATGATGCTTTCAATTCCAAGATTGTTTTGAGATTCGTGAGAAATCAAAATTTGAACTCATTGTTTACAAATGGCTGTTAGGCCCTAATCATGAGTTACTCGAGATATCGTCAGACTTATATTCATCAAGTACGAATATGAGCTCAACAGTTTTGAAAATAACAGTCGATGTAAATACGTTCAGTTGATAATTTGTTCTAGGATTTATTCGATTCGACAGAACCAGTGAGCCAAAGTTATCGGGGTACATTAACTTTACTCTGGAGCTGTCAAGTTGTTACCGGGTTGGATATATAAATCTGTTAATATTTCCACAAACCAATATTCATTTCGCAAAGCTTATAATATTTCTGCTAAGGGTAAATATGGTAACAAACACGGAAACGGTCGTCAACAATAAGCGAAATTCCAGGACCGGTTTTTAGTTATGTTTCATAAGTCGTGAACAGAATCACGATAACATGAGCAGATTTTTTTTCTGTGTATGAATTGGCTTATTTTTCTCTGTGTATGAACTTGCTCATGTTTGCCACTCAAGAATTTCCAAAGTGTCAAATAAATTATTTGTTAGACTTGAGCAAATATATTTGACAAAGGGTATCACACTATTTGACAAGTTATCAAATAATTGGAATGACAAACACAAACCAAACATTTGCCATGGCATTATTTGGTCAAATATATTTGGCGATCACAAGTTGGTCAAATATATTTGACCAAATTTGCCAAATATTTGGCGTTTCGTCAAACAGTGTGATCTACACGCTTGTCTACACGCTCGTTTGTAATTACTCAAAACTGAGTAGAAAACGACTCAGTTTTGTTAAAAGTGGAACTTACCCTCATTAAAGTAATTGAAGGGTTCCTCATTTTCGATTAACTCGGTTACCTGTCAAAATTAGAGTAAACATTACTCTGTCACGTTTGTTTGTAGTTTTACAAAACTGAGTAGAAAACGACTCAGTTTTGTTGAAACTGGAACTACTCTTATTAGAGTAGCTGTGGAGTTACTCAATTCTGATTAACTAGGTCATCTACCAAGTAATGAGTAAACATTATTCAGTGTGGAATTTTTTATTTTTCTATTTTAATGAAATTGCAGTTTGTTACCGACAACTGTCCAGTCGAAACGGAAGTGTCGAAATACTTTAAATTAGTAATATTCTGGATTGATTGTAATTCATGGATTGAATTCGGCACTTCGAAGTCAAAATGATTGTTGATTACAACATACAGCTGTCCCATCTTGAAAACTTTTGATCGAATGAACCACGTCTTTCGCTTTTGACAGCTTCATTTTTATTACTCTATTTTGATAAGTACAGCGCTTTTACAATCAGAGTAGTATTTACTCAGTCTCCTTCTATTAAGTTACTCAGTTTTTGACATTTAGCATGGAAATTCGAAACTGAGTGAAAGTTACTCTATTTGGAGTAGATCTGAACGAGCGTGTACATTTTTTTTTATATTTTGACAGTGTTATGTTTTCGTCCGTCGGCGTTGATGGTGTACTGGTAAGCGTGACTGCTACTAGCACCCCAGTGGGTCTGGCTTCAATCCCAGTCGACGTCGGTGGTTTTTCTGAGACGACAAAATCTTGGTCACGTCTATCTTCGGAAGGGAAGTAAAGCCGTTGGTCCCGGTTCATAGTCATGAGTCGTTAGGTAGGGTCCAATTGGTGGTGTCGTCTCCCTGGCGTCGGTGATTTTCACCATGTGAGTAAATAGGCCGACGGAAAATAAATATATATGATTTCGTCCAAAACGCACTACCACTATAGACTAACTCTAAGACCAGTAGGTCCCATACAAAAACGATTTTTTTTGGCTCAGTCAGTATAAGCACATCGGTCCCAAGCTTGGTCCCAAGCTTAATAATGCGCCCCTCATAATGAACTCACACGAACACACTTTCAAAATATTCTGTCAAAATAACACAGCAAATCAAAACAAAGGCGCAAATATGTACAGCAAGATGCTGGCTTCAAGGTGTAATATGGACCAAGGGGTTCTACAACAGTGAACCAATTTCAAATTGCTAGTTGCATATTGATTGTTGCTACCACGTTTCCACAAGTCACACTACCACACCCAGGCGTGATAAGCTAAATGAAAGCACTTTAAAGACGTGACATTTTTTACAAAAAGATTGACACTTGGTTAAGCGACTTTTGCGTGGAGTGATTTAGTAAGAAACCTACCGCCATGTTTCGTGCAATCTCTGGCATCTGCTATTGGGATTTCTACATAGGAGTGAAGAGCTTGTAATTTAATATGAAACTCACCACAGAAAATGTGCCTTAGATTGGGGAAGAGAGGGTATAATGGGTATTCACCACAGGGCGCATATGGGGTGAACTAGTCATTTAACAGGTTTTTATTGTTTTTAAATAGTTACAGGCTTAAAAAAACATAGGTCCCAAAGAAAAGTATGCTCTTCAAATTGAAAGGTATCTGATAAGCTAGTAAAATAAATCCACAATAAAGGTCACAATGAATCCACAATAAAACATACACACTGACATGCAACACACTCAACACAAGCCAACTCAATTTTGATACCCGATCCAGGTTAGAACTGAAACAAAAACGAATATTTGTTACGAGACTTTCTGGTGGAGTGACTTGGTAAGAAAACAACCGCCACGTTTCACGCTTGCACTGACATCGGCTTTTGGGATTTTTCCAAAGGAGTGAAGAGCTAACAAGCTAACGTGAAACTCACCACAGAAGAAAAACATCAGGTTGGGGAAGAGAGGATCAAATGGATATTCACCAGTGGGCGCATGAGAGTCTATGATGAAAAAGACTTTGATTGACGTTTACATTTCATGTTTAGTATTCAAGATGGCGACGAAAGAAAAACAAGTGCACGATCGAATTTTTGTGCAAATCCTGACTTACGGGACCTTGCAAAAACATTGGATTGGCCTAAATCCACTGTTCACTATGTGATCAAATCATTTTCTGAACGGTTTGACGGTGGAGAGGAAACCGAAAAGTGATAAAAACATTGGACGCGCTGATCCTGACATGGACCGAGAGGTGAAAAGGATATTAACGAAAAACCCAAATCTCTCTATTCAAACGAAGGCTCGTAAAATAGGGATGTCGCCTGGTTTTGTCCAGAAATCAAAACAACGTTTGGGACTTCAGTCGTATAAAGAAAAAACAGTTCCAAATAGCAACGACAAACCAAACTTGGCGGCACAATGCACGGCTCGTCTCGTTTGTTGCTTGCTGGAAATATTTGACGAAGTTGTCATGCGTTCATTACTGTTGATGGCTTTTTATGTCCTGGAGGATTTCAAGCCAGCTTCCAGGGCTGGCTTTTTATTCTGCTATGGCCAGAGATGCTACAGCTGAGCATTTCAGAGCGCAGAAGGCATCGAAATTTCCCAAAAAGTGCCTTGTGTGGCAAGCAGATTTGCACGCATCAACAAGGAGATCTATCCAAGATAGAGTGTCTCTGCAGAAGCGATGGCTACCCTATCATCAAAAGTCACAAAGAAAATCCCTTTGTTCTTGGCCCGGTTTGGCATCAAGCCACTATGCTAAAACTTGTGATGGAGTGGTGTACCAAGCAGCTCTGAGTGAACCTTGCACGCAAAACCACAATACCCGCCAAATTGCCCAGAGATACGACCAGTCTGAGAGATGTTGGGCTCTGATGAAAGCGGAAGCTTTCTGGAAAGAAGCAAGGAAGTCAAAGACAATCAAACACTTCCAGCAAATTTGGACAAAGATGCACGGCTACGATTTCTGAAGAGTCTGTACAAAAACCCTAATGGACGGAGTTAAGCGCAAAGTTCGCATAATTTTATGACAATACCGGGAATAACTATGTTTTGTCATTTCTCAGAAGGGTTAGCATTTTGATCCCCAAAAGGACGTCACCATATGAATCATCTTGGCCCAGGCGAGTAATGTTGAAATAGTGGAAGTTTAATTCATCTTCAGAAGAAAGCCATCCCAACATAAACATTGGTGTTGGTCAAGACGTTCAAGCATAAATTTGGAGAAGCTATTCAGCTCATTTCTTTGAATACACACAAAAATGATAATTGTTAAAATTAAAAACATTATAAAATTAGTGCGTTGAGTTCTTTTTCATCAAAGCAGTTACTTTCATTAAATATAAATAAGTCATTTTAAATTACATCACTCATTTAAAGTTGAGGTACCAAAACAAATTGTGAACTTTATAAATCGAAACCGTAGCATCGTTGAAAATAAAAGTATTTTACTGTTCAAGACAAACCTTTTCATCTGAGAAAGTGTGATGCAATTGAAATGAAAGTATGCTGTTTGATTGAAATAAAAGCAATTTAACTTTAAAAGGAATTTCTTTTTCAGATGAATTGTAGAACTGTCAAATCCACACCTAGGCTTTAAAAGTGGCTAGTATATTAATTTCAAAATGAACTTTCAACTAGAAATAATAAATGTTTGCTGTTTAGATTAATATAATAAATAGTTCTAACATAAAAGGTTTTTATTTTCAGATGAATTTATGTACTTTTTTAAAGAGACCGGGTTTTTTGTATTTTTGTCATGCCCAAGAATCGCAGGTATTTTGTTGATTTTTACAAAACACGGGACCGGGACAGGTATGAACATGCAAGACACGGTCACTTTGGACAACAGTAGTTAAAAATTCCATTCGACGACGACAATGGCACGAGCGAGAACGATGATGACTTGCTTTGTGTTGGTGGTTGACAGTTTCTAATTTTCATAGTAAAAGAACACGCACCAATTAACACACTGAACCAGATAACAAATCAAACTCTGCTTTCATAGTAGATGATTTAACTTTGCAATTCAATGAAAAATAAACACTTTAGAAGTAAAGCGCTTGTAGCATTTAATAAAAACAATATTCGCTTTTTGTGTATTAATGACTGAATAAAAAGCTTCTCAATTGTTGTTAGCTCTGGTTCAACACCGATGTTTGTTGAGATGTTTCACAGAGAGCAAAATATCACAATCAGAATTGTGAATCAAATACTTGAACAAGTTTTATTTAGGTAATAGACTGCAACAGTTCCATTGTAGTACGGTGATCAAATCTTGAGCCTATCTCGACGAATTAAAGGGTGTTTCGATAAAAATTTGGTCGATTTAAACTTGATGCATTTCCTTTCATCGTGCATTAAACAAATTTGCACACCTCTCATTTTGAAGATGAGTGCGTGTAGCATCATGCCTCTATTTTGATGTTGAGATTAGCACTTCAGTTATCAAAATGTCGTTGAAGGTAGAGAAACAATGCATCAAAATTTTGCATCCGAACTACTTTCACGACAAGTTGGCGAGATATTGAATGTGGCTAAATCAACTGTTGCCAACGTATTCAAGTGTTTGGTGAACGTTTTTGACAGCCAGGCAAGTTGGATCGTGGGAAAATCGAAAGACGGAGGCCACAGCAACGACAAAAAGAGTTGCCCGTTGTTTTGAGTGGAACTCCAACCTCTCCGTCCAAGATGTCTCAAAGAAGCTGGGAGTGGCGCCTATATCCGTGGATAGAGCTAAAACACGAGCTGGACTTTCGACTCACAAGAAAGTGCAGACTCCAAATCGCCACGATAAACAAAACACGTCGTGATTGCGTGGAACAGGACGATGAAATTTACGTCAAGGCAGACTTTAAACAGCTTCCTGGACAGGAATTTTATACGGCAACCGGACGGGGAAAGGTGGCAGATATTTTCAAGCACATTAAACTGTCAAAGTTCGCGAAGAAATATATGGTGAGGCAGGCCATCTATACCTGTGGCTTGAAGAGCAACGTTTATATTGCGACTGTTCTGGCCGGATTTGGCATTTTGCGGAAAAAAGGCCATGGCGTGGTATGCTGCCAACAACGTTCAAGTGGTGCCCAAGGACAAGAACCCTCCCAACACGCTAGAGCTCCGCCCAATCAAAAAATATTGGGCCATCGTCAAGCGGAACCTTAAGAAGACTCAAACAGCTGTTGGGAGCAAGAAACAGTTCAAGGCAAACTGGCGTTCTGCGGCTAATAAAGGGGAAAAGGAGACTGTGCTAAATCTTTTGACAGGTGTTAATCAATAGACCCGGCAATTCGCATTCGGTAAAAAGCAAGCTTAGTTGAATATTTCTCCTGTATTCTCCTGTATTAACTGAACTTAAAAAAGAAGATGAATTTGACTTATTAATAAAAACTTTGATCGCCTCACACACATTACTGTTTGACCAAAGTTTAATCGGAACACCATGTATTCATCGAAGGACATGAATTCACCAACGATGGGCCATGATACAGTCAACTGCGTTTACGTTTGTCAGTTAGGCCCTAATGGAAAATCTTTGTCGACTTATGATTTTTTCTTTTATTTCGAAAAATATTCAGGGAATCAGGGTAAAATGTGCCATATCTTCGTTCTAAGAGCCGTGCGGTGTATGAAACTAACTCCAATCGATTGTCTAGAAAATTTTACAGAGTACTAGTATATTTTTCCAATCAATTTTTCAGGCAATTTTACAAAAGACTAGCCTTATTTTGTTGATTTTGAGTCAAAGCAATCTCTGAATAACACAAAAATATTAGGGGAATCGGGGTGAAATCGACCATATCTTCGTTTACAGAGTTGTGCGGTGAACGAAACTAATCGAGTAATTCCGACCAAAAACATTTATGATAAACACAAAACTATTAAGGGAATCAGGGTAAAATCAGAAATATATTCGTTCTTAGAGCCGTGCGGTTAACGAAACCAACACCAATCGATTTTCCAGAAAATTTTACATAGGACTAGCATCATTTTGTTGATCTTGAGTCACACCGAGCAAAAACATTTCTGAACAACACGGAAATATTAGGGGAAGCAGGGTAAAATGAGCTCCCCAAGAAGTTCCGTGCGGCCAATAATACCACGTCCATTCAATTTCTTAGAAATTTGCCTTCAAGTGAAGATAACATTTACAGAAGGCGTTCCACTCCGAGCTGAGATATAGAATTCTTTCGCGTTTCGGGCACTTTTTTTCCCACTGTGCGGTGTGGCACTATCTGCTGTTGCTCACAAACGAAGCACCGACTGTGGTAGAGCGATGACCTTCCCTGCTACGATGATGCTTATGGGGCTACACTTTCTCCCTCGGGTGTTTGAAGAGTGTACTGGCTGGCTCTCGAGCTTCATTTGGCAAAGATAGACTGCAGCGCCATCTTTACAGCACGATTTGGGACTAGTATGAAAACGTCAAAAGGCGATTCGATACGCACTGAGAAATTTTGCTGAAGACGTTAATTCTCTTCAATGAGTCTGGAATGTTTTATGTTACCCATTGATCAATAGAGGGTCTACATTATCCCTGAAAACAAGCTTGCCGTCTACAAGCAAATCATACTCCCGGTCATCGAATACGGTATGCCAGTCTTGAAGAGTGGCGCAAAAACACATCATCTAAAACTTCAGCGTGTTCAGAATAAGTTCCTCAGGATGATCCTGAACACCCCTCCGAGGACAAGAACAACTGAGATCCACCGCCTGGCTGAGATAATGTTACTTGAAGAGCGATTCAGTGAGTCTATCAATTCGCACAGATCATCCGGAATTTGGTTTCCCACACTTAGGCTTTTCAAATTGTAGTTGTAGTTGTAGGTTAAGTAGGTTATCAAATTTCAGCTAACAATTCCCCAAGGGCTGATCAGAAAATTAATTAAAACATAAAACACACTAAGCACATAACACACGTAAAACAAAGCTTGGTTAAAACACTTGAAATTTAAATAATAATAAGAGTAATAATGAAAAATAATACACAATTTTTGTAAAACGGTCAGTCGTTTTTGTTTTTCCACTCCTAGAATAAAAAATACTATTATTAAAACATCAAGCTTTCTTTCTTTGCAAGAACACAACAAATTCAAACTACAATTCTGGTTGTACAAAAGTTGATGAATGTTCGTTTTTCATCCTCGACTTCCGTTGAATCGAACGAGTTTTCCATAGTTTTTCTGCACACAAAAATTGCCTTGATCAAAATTGAAATTTATTTGATTCAAACTTACACTTTAGTTTGTTTCATCCTTGAACAGATTTCTTTTCATCAAAAGTTAGGAAGACAGAAACAGTTCGTAAAATTTGTGACGTTCGATAATATCAACCTAATGAACAAGTTAGTTAAAAATATCATACCTACCCTTCCATAACAAGACATTTGTATCGTTTCTATCCTCATATCTACAACAAAGGACCTGTCATCAGAATAATGTTCGCCATTGCCGATCGTTTGTTTTACTGAAATCTATTTATTGGCTTCTGGAATCATGCCTCGGCAGTTATGTAAAGTCTGTCTGTCAAATAAATATATCCGCTACTCATCTGTTTCTACGTGATTCGTTTAGTGTTAGTTTTTATTTGTTTGTAATCTACAGCTTTGGAAGCATTTTGTAAATAGTTGTGGCGTGCGTTTCGTCTTTGATAGGATTGATGCAATGGCACTTCCTGCTACAGCAGCACGTTTTCATCACAAGAATCGTTCCCATCAACAGCGGGAATGCTCAATTCGGAGAATGTGCTAACTGGCAACCTATTGAAAAAAACAAAAGAAGATAAAAAGAATGAGAACCTCTTTCTCTTAAGTTTTCGAAAGATCGCCTCACCAAAAGGGCTCGATTGCTTCCAGCCCGTTATCGTCGTTGGTGTTTCTACTTTCTTTTGCGGAACTTTTCGAGGGGGGGCAGCTTCAAAGTGATCGTCGTACAGCCCTCTCTACTGCATGCTATTAAAATCCACGAAAGTGATTGCTGTTAACATCTGGTCTCTACCGAACGCCCCCGCCCTTGGCGATCGCTAGTAGAAATGGATCGGCGGGAAGGCATCCGTTGGACTGATCAGGTAGTGATTGTTGATGCGAGTGGTGGCGAGTTCTCACTTGTAGCCACTGGTTCGTCGTGAGCAATAGGAACTAGCTTGGGAGCTGGACATCGTACCGACCAACTCCGATGGGTACACGTGATTCAGATGGTTGATGTCCAACGGCTGTGGAGCCGGTGGTGGATGCTCTGGCGGTGGCGGCAGGTAGTCAACCCAGTTCGGTGGAACTGTTGGAAATTTACAACTCAGAAGCTATTTTGGGAAAGGGGAATTATCAACAATTACCTTGATTGCCGTTTGGTGGCCTCGGATAGCCGTAGAACGATCGGAAGCTGGAAGACGTCGATGAGAAGGTATCGTGACCTTGATAGCTCAGGTCACCGTTCTCGCTGTGCGGAATTCCGTTGATGATCATCGTCGTGGCGTAAGGAGTTGGACTTTCCGGAGACTGTGGAAACGATTGATCATGTTACTCAACAACCCCTGAAATGTTTCAACACCGAACTTACCTTTCTACAATTGTAAAAGGACGTCACTCCTCTCGGGTCAACCTCAGCATAATCGGTACCTCCATCAGACATCGCTTGGTTCGGATAGATCTGATTGCCTTCCAGCAGTTTAATCGAGCTTAACCCGGAATCTTTATCAGTATCGCATGTTCTCCAACCGCGATCTATCCAAATGCCATTGTCCTTCCTCGAAACGCTCAAGTTCGGCAAATCTCGTCTCGCTCCGATGGGAACCGTCACGACCGGTTTGCCCAAACCTTGTCGACGCTTGAAGAAGATTACACCCCCGATGATCGTAAACAGCAGGATTATGAACAACGACAAAACCACGAAGATCATGAACCACGTCTCGTGTAGAAAGTTATGATGCCGTAAATCTTCGTAGTCATTGTAGCTATTATGAACTCCCTGAGGAACGATCACAAAAGATGGATCCATCACCAGATGCACCGGTTTCGAGTATGGTCCAAGTCCAACCCGATTGAACGCCCCGACCCGAATGCTGTAGCTCGATCCCGTTGTCAAGTTGTTCAGCATCACCGAAGTCGTACTTGCGTTCAATGTCATCTGGGCCAACAATTTCGATATATTCCCAACCTTGACTTGAATTTTGTAGCCCTGCAGGACGCCATTCACTTGGTCCTTCGCTGGTGGACTCCAACGGACCCACCCAGCGGTCAGATTCAGCATGCCGGTTTGAATATTTCCAGGCGCAGCCGACGGCAGATCTTCCATCGTTTGAACGATTCGAGCATTGCTCGGTTGGCCTTCTAGGTTTTTGAAGTACGGCGTTAGGAAGAATTCGTATTTGGTAAACTTGGATAGATTTGTAATGATATGTTGCTCGATTTCGTTGTTCGGAATTGACAGCATCGAGTAGCGTTGGATTTTCGAGTCCAGTTCCCGGTAGCGGACGTAGAAACCTTCGACGTACTGTTCCGAACTGCTTACATGCAGAAGCCACTCCAGTCGGACCGATGTCGAAGACAGAGGGATGATGTCGATCAACTCGAGAATCTGCGAGATTGAAACAAACAGAAAATTGGGGTAGGTTTTACACATTTCATCTAGTAAACAATAATTGGATTCTGTTAACAATTCCAAATTTATCCAATCAAATGCTTCCACCCTTGAGCGTGTCCTCAAAGAAAATCCAATCAGGTCTGACAACTCATCACATGGATCGCTCCCCTAAATGGGAAAACCCCACAAAATGACTGTCATCTGTCTGTCAATCCGGCCCCGGAGAGACGAACATGTGGCCCACACCCGAGCACTCGTAGAAAGCCACATCACATTTATCATTATGTGAAATGAGTTCCACCCCTCTGCACCGTCGGAATGGATCCATCTCAAACTTCCACGCACATGTGTGCGTCCGCTCGGATCCCCGTCATCGTCCTAATATAGGTCAACTAATAAATCACAACAAGTGAGCCACAAACCCCTCCCCGCGAAAGGACACGTCGGAAAAGATAACATTAATGATGATGACACCTACCTTTCCGCTGAGGACGTTCCGTGCGTTCTCCAGCTCCTCCGGCACGGTGACACGGTCGTCCGAGGACAGCGTTCGGAGTGGCACGGAGACGGGGGACGGAGCCGAAAAACCGTACGCATTTTCCGCTCGAACGACGAAGATGTAGGACGTTTCCGGCTGGAGGCCAGTGACGGTGGCCGTATTTCCAGCCAGCTGACGCAGGGAAATTTGCCATCCACTTTCGGCCGGATTGTCCGGGAAGTTGCCGTCCAGGCTGAACTGTTCGATGGTATAGGTGAGGGCACGGGACTTATCCATCGGTCCGTTGCGGGACCAGGCCAGGGTTACGTTGTTGTTGGTGATGTTGAGGGCTTTCGGTGAACCAGGGGCCGACGGGAGGAGTTCCGAGTTGAAACTCCGCTGCTGCGATGCGGGCAGGTTGTCTTCGACCTGGGGGAAAATAATATTTGTTTTTGTTTGATAATTGTTCAGAAGTCTTAAAATCTCAGTCAGTCAGGGAATCAGAAAACTTTCTCGGCTACCAGAGCATGATTGCGCTGACTAATTAATGCAAAAATGGTAACTGGTATCGATAGCTCTCAATTTATAACTGTGGAATAACATTTAGAATACAAAGTTGAGATGCTAGAAAAGCCAAGAAGAAGAAGACGAATATTTGCAACCTATGTTTCCAGGATCACACAGAAACGTTTTCAGTGGCGGTAGGCCGGTTTTGAGGTGATGTCGTCTCACGTGTGCTTACAGGGTGTCTCACAATAGCTGTCACTAAAACAAAATGGGCTAGCAGCAAAACAAATCAACCAAATCATAGCATTTATTTTTCATTTGAACTTATTAATAATTCAATTCAAATCCCTCACCCTTTTCCTTGATATCTTTGCGAACGCTTTGTAAACCCATCGCAGCTGGCACGCACGATTTCTTGAGGAATTTGGTCCCAAATATCAACCCAATCTTTCTTGAATCGATCTAAAGTAAGCCCTTTCGTAGGGCCTATATGTTGAATCATATAACCCCAAGCAAAGTAGTCAGGTGGGTTGAGATCCGGTGAAGACGCAGGCCATTCTTCACTTTTGATAAAATCGGGCAAATTTTCCGCGCACCAGTTCTGTTCTGTTGAAACCACGAGGAAGCAGATGGTACTTCAAAACCTGCGCAATGTAATACTCAGTGTTGAATTTTACGTTTTAGGTTTTATGAAAAGAAGAGAAAGTTTTTCTTTTCGTGAATCGGCGCCAAACCATGATTTTCGATTCATTCTGATAGCGTTCTACAGCTAGTTTATCTCTTGGAATATTGGCAAGACTTTTGCCATACACACGATCCTTTTGTTGATTATGACTGTCCTGAAGGAGGGAGAGCTTTTCAGCCGAAAATAAAATCTCGCAGTCACCGTGCCGAACCAAAAAATTTCTGCTTATTTCGACCCTGACTTGCTTTTGACGCTCCGTCAACCCGTGAACTCGTTTTTATTAGTACGGCTTGCATTCCAAATTATGTCAGAGGAGCCTGTTAATTGAAGCAGAGGACATTAGAAATTGTTTGCTCAATTTACGGCTAGATACGGCCGGATTACGTCTTATTCGCTCTCTCACCCATTTGATCTTTTTCTTCGTTCCGGCAGTTTGTCTGGCCCACCTTTGTGTTGAGTTTTGACATTTTCAGTTTCCTTGAACCGTTCCATGGAACGAAAAACAAAACGCTTAATCACTTCGAACTGCTTAAGGCTATTGAGTATCTGACACGGTCTAAGTTTTTGCCAATGTAATTTTAAAACTTGCTTTCGTATGGCTTCCATGGTAGTTGATAAATCTAAACAAACGGAATCGCTTATCTATCTTCAGCGATAAGCTGTCAAAAGAATACACTCAAAATGGGTATAATCAATTCCGCTGTTACAATTACCCAGCTCAAATAAACCAAGACTGAAAACAGGTGACACGTATTGTGAGACACACTGTAATGTATGTTTGTATGTAAGAAGCCACCATCCTAGCGTGGGCCTTGCCCTGCATGCGGTTCCGCTTAACAGAAAGATCATGCTTTGTTACCGTTCTAAATTCAACATACTGCTGTATGAAGGGCCAAAGTGGGTTGGGCAGGCCCGTAAGCAGAGACACTTACGCGAAACCTGCGGAAATAAGAGAATCTCCTTCTAACAATATAATCCGATAAAACGAATAACAAAATACGCAATTCAATTGAGCTTTCCACTTAATGGTTTGTTTGAGAAAGGCGCGTCAAATTCATTACAACTGTAGGAGTAGAATGTACCAATCATGAATGGTAGACACATCTTCTCCTAGACTCCGGTTGGCTGTCCACTCCATTGTCCAATTGCAACTTCAATGATGCCCTGATGCACCCTCCTCCCAGAATTTAAATATTCTAAGAAGAAGTCTGATTTTCTGACTGATCCATTCATCGATGTCCCCGTTGAAAACCTGGAGCTCGATCTGGGGTAAACGCACATGATCAGAGTTCCTTGCCCGTGAATCGCCGTCTCATTAGCTCGCATGGAATGTTCCACTTCCTCTAGATCCTGCAGTTCCTTGGCCCTATCCATCAAGAACGCCTTGCAATTGTAATATTTGCCACTATAAGCTAACCTAGCTTTATCAACCACCTGATCCTCATCCTCGAAATCGTCATGAGCCTGAACTTCTACCAAAAACTCCTCATATTTCTTCCACAACTCATCAATCCTTTGCAACCGGACGTTGACCTGACTTGCTGTTGTAGTAGTCGGAAAGTCATCCACGAAATTCTAAATATCGTCCAATGAGGTTTGAATGTTCTTAAGCTTGACCATCAATAGCTTGAAAGATGGCGGCTTCTTGTTCCGGGATGGTACCATGGTTGGTATACGTCGAACGTAAAAACAAGAGTTGAATGGTGTAGAGATCTGAATGTCCAAGGTTTCGGTGGGCATATACTGTTGAAGCCTACCTGAGAGAACAAATGCTATACCATGATCCACTACAACCAGTCAATGAAGTTGTAGAAACGTTTGTTGTGACAGAGACAGATCGTTGTAGCTCAGCTTATTATCATACAGTTGACGAGGAGAGAAGAGGAAACTCCAACTGTAGTATCAAAAACTTGCTTCGGAGGACATATACCGTTGTAGCTCACCTATGAGAACAAATAGCAGCAATTTACACCGTTCCAAACTTGTTCTATTGTTCTGATTTTTATAGGGACACCCTAAGCTACGCAGAGGAAAAATGCTCTAGTTCGGTCATATCAAAAGGTACAGAAAAAAATACCATCAAAGTTGCTTGAAATTATTTATTCTACATTTTTTACCAAATGAATGAACTCAGGAATACATCGAAAATAAGCTATCCACGTACATTGGCGTTGTACGCAAGTATTTGTGATGGCTTTAACGTATTCATCATAGCAGGTTGCATAGCAGGGTCCAAAAAAGGTTTTAAAATACTTGTCCGGAACTTGATGAAAAGTGTATGATCGAAAATTCGCAAATTCGTGAAAGAATAATATTAACTCCATCCGGTCTTCACAATGAGCAAGTACATTTCTGTTCAATAAAAGAGTGATCCATTTGTTTGAATAAAACATATTTTTATATGAGTTGAAAGAAAAACATGGATTACTTTAGTTTTGAGTAAGCTTAAATTCATTTGCGATCTAGCCACCGTCGAGAAACGTCTCAATTGAAATTCAGGCTTGCTTCAAACGACGTGGTGAACGACCGCGAATGAACTTCGTTAAAAAAAATTTGATTTCATCCCTCCCCAGCAGTGGTTGTCGAACACAACGAAACATGCTTGCCAGTGTTGCTAGATATATTGTCGATTGACGATGCATGCATTGCTGTTACTTTGCTCGACAAAAAAGGGCGGTTTGCGGTGACTTATTGAAATTGCATTTGTTACATTTGCGCTGGAGCTGCGAACACAACAGGAATCACGTGAAAGCAACTTAAATATCAGCAATTTCATTTATCATTGCATAAAATGGTTGATAATTGTTTTTAGCGCTACAATTACATTATCTGCTGGCGCTGTTTATAGTCTTAAGCATAATGAAAACCTCAGGATGAATATAAATCCGCACGAATTGCTTCAATTTCAAGACTTTCAAAAGAAGATAATGTATTTCAATTGAAAGGGATGAATGTTAAATTCATCGTTCCACGACGATTTTCAATTAATAGTGAAATTGTATGACCCTGCTCTTTGCATAAGCTTACTCTATATTCGCGCTTCGGAATAAAATAGAGACCGTTTAAATTCCCGAGTCGTGTTAGAAATTGTACAAAAGGCTCAATTTCAAGGTACACTATCACTGGATTCCAATTGGCAAGAATTTGGAATGGAATGTTGGATGAATTCCAATCCAAACAAAATTGGTCGTCCTAAAAAGGACGGATTTCAAAAGGTCCACGTTTTATCGATCTTCTTTGGACCTGTCGTATTCATATCTTTACTAATACCGTGTGACAATTAATTAGCCAGCAATACTAGCTTCATATTTGCAAGAGTTGTTTGCACGGCGAATAATGATAAAGCTTCGTTAAATCTTAGCAGCCTAGCAACGGTTGCCTAGCCAAAGGCGATCAGCCAGGCAATCAGCTAGCGCATCCTCCACGGTACTGGCCATATCCAAAACTGGCTCATTGTCGCTCTAAACAGCGTCAAGGCTGCCGAGCGAATGAAGCTTTCGACGAATCGTTCACTGCTGCATACGATATCTCCCTTACATACATTTGAAGTCCGTGATAGGAAAATCCTAGGCATGTAGAAAACTTGTTCTGCAAAACGAAATTGTAAGACGTTATCTTATATTTGCGCTATTTTCAATAGTTTACTGTTGAAAATCAATAGCTTTCAATATTTAATCGGCGCGTAGAAATAATTCCGATCGATTGGGGCAGACATTTTGAAAATGTTTGGAGAAACGATTGATATATTAACGCTTAAAAACCTGACCGCTTTTCGTGACGATAGGTTTTTTTTTTAAATTGTACCCCACTAGAGAAAACAAAGACGTAGTCGTCCTACGTCAAACACTTACCGTATACACACTACCAAAATGTCATGTAAATTTTTGTGCCCTGAGACCAACACATGCAAGCGTCCTTTTGCACATAAGAATAAGTCGAAGGAGATGAGAAAATAAATCCAATCAAACCCATTTTTCATAGAATTGCGTATTTGTCGGTTTTAGGAGACATAATTTTACACGAAATCTTTGTTTACGTTGCCGGACTTTTTACAAACATGAATTACGTCTCGTGTAAAATTCATAATTTCTAAGTGTGTAGGTATAGGTACCGTATATTTACACGACTTACAAGGCAGAAAATAATGCATGCATTTAAAAAAAGGGACATAATGTTCCAATTTTTCATGCGATTGTCCCGCCACCCGGTAGGCGCTTCACCAATCAATACTCAATACATACTAGTTGCCTATATACTGTGAAAGTTTGACAACTCCATCAGTTTGTTTACGGCAGCTATGACTAGAACAGTGAAACAACTTCGATCTATGGTTTTTTCGTACCGCCTGCTCCATCCGGGCCTGAAAAAGTCGGCCATTGTGGCCCACTTCCTGTCGGCCGGATACGATCGCGAAACCATCTAAAAGATTCTGGCACTTCTTGAGAAGGGAGAGCCCATCGAGCGAAAGCCTGGTTGCAGTCGTCCGACCGACCGGAGTGACCGGAAGATTCAACAGAAGTTCAAATGGAATACGGAAGGCAAGGTGGCCATTTGTTTCTGTGCGTCGGGCTGGGAGGTTGTGCGACCGGCAACACGGTCAAGAAGTATTTGGCCAAAATGGATATCGTTAGCGTCAGTCCATGTCAGCCGTATCGGAGAACGAAGCGGAAACGAGACGTACCTCACGTTGGACGGCAACGAGCGGCAAGGCAAAAGCTACTTCACCTCCCGCCTTAAGAAATTAGCAGCGATGTGAAAAAGGTCACCACAGCAACGGCCCACTATCGGTGAAAATCTCTTTCCGTTTGTTTATACCATCCATCCAAGCATAGTCGCTTTGATTTAATGCGATCATTGCATCGTAGAAAAAATGATTTTTGCAATGCTGATTTGATATACGCATTTCATCCTCAATTTTTTATAATTTAGTAGTTACAATAATCCCAGCATTGAATTTTATCAAAGCTGTGAACAACTGAGCGCATGATCGTTCTATAAAACATCTAGCACTACATCCGCAACTACTTTCTGTACAACACTTTAAAATTTTGAATTTTGCTACTTGAGACGTATTTCATGTTTGTGGCATGAAGTCGGACAACGTCGAAAAGATTTCGTGTGAAATTATGTTTGCGACATGACACATACGCACTTGACGAAATATTTGTTTGACTGAATTTATTTTCATCTCTTTCAATTCATTCTTATGTGCTTATATAGTTCCAGGAGAAAAACTTTACATGGGTGGGTGTGTAGCTAAATTTATTGCAAAGAAAACAGCCTAACATTTCACCAAGAATTTCCGTCAATTTTGAATGCACCGTGGGTGAAGTTTTTACCGTAAACCAGAAAGCTGGACTAAAAGTAAATTGGTACGCCCTCGCACACGCTACATGT